>JAESVK010068421.1:0-15000 GCA_017140935.1 Hamamelis virginiana
AGGTAAGTCTACTATACTAACTCATTTTATTTGATTTTCATGTAAATCATCCATGTTATGGTAGAACTTAGTTCATCTTTGTGTGAGATGAACTAACTTCTATTCTTTTTATGAGTTTATTATGCATGTTAGAATAGGTTTTTTTCTTATTATGTTACTATGCATGATAGGGTAATAGTAGTATATGTTTGATTATATTATTTGTGTCATTTGTTTGCATATTAGAATAGGATGTGCATGTGTTTCTTCTTTCTTTTTGTATAGGACAGTAGCCTATTCATATGTTTAGGAGAATATAGGTTTGATTAAGCATGTTTATGACGAATCTTATTATGATTTTATGTGATTAAGCATGTTTATGATGAGTCTTATTGTGATTTTATGTGATTAAACATGCTTAGGATGAGATTTGGTATGATTTTATGTGATTAAGCATGTTTATGATGAGTCTTATTGAGATTTTATGTGATTAAACATGCTTAGGATGATATTTGGTATGATTTTATGTGATTAAACATGTTTAGGATGAGTCATTTGTTATTATTTTATGTATGTGAGCATGTTTAGGGTAAGTGTTAATATGTTTACATAATTGTTGAAATCTTATGGTGTTCATTTGATAACCATGTGATATTAATGATTATGTAAGAATGTTAATGCATTATTTTGGCATGCGATGAGTCTTTAGTCATTATTTTTCATGTTTTTTATGATTATTTAAGCACTTGATGTGGATTTGATGATTTAAATATATCAAATGTGTACGAGGGAGAGTGCAAAGGTAAGATCCTCCCCTTGTGTTTAGAGTAATTGTTTAAAGCATGTTTTTGTTAGTTTTTTGATATGTTTTTTGCATAGTAATTTAGTCGAGTATATTAGATTGTATGCTAGGATATTTATTTGTTGTTTTTCATCACTACTACAAAAAAGGCCTACGACTAAGGTGCAAAACCCTAGTCTTTGGGTTAAGACTAGGGTTTTGGAACCGTAGTCAGGCGGGCGGTAGTCTTTTCCTCAACTACGGTTTTTGAACCCTAGTCTTTTCTTACAAAGGACTACAGTTATAAACCCTAGTCTTTTAGAAAATAACTACGGTTTAAAACCCTAGTCTTTTATAAGAAGACTACAGTTTTAAACCCTGGTCTTTTATAAGAAGACTACGATGCCAAACCCTAGTCTTTCATAAAATGACTACGGTTTTAAACCAAAAAGACTACGGTTTTAAACCTTCATCTTTGATTTACCCATAAAAAAAAAATATTTTATGTATTTTGCAATTTTGTTTTCAATATTACATACATATGACCTGTAACCTTTATATACACCCAATCACATTCCAAACCACCCATTAAAGTGCAAAAATCGTTAATAAAATTATCCAATAAAAATACAAAATATTCGTACAAATGCAATAAGTGTTGAACTTAATTGATTTATAATTAATTAACTAAAAGTGGTACAGATAATGTTGGAATCCTAGATACTTGCTGTATGGGTACATTCAAATCATCCTCTATTCCAAAACTAAATTCTAATAATGAGTCTTTGAATGCATCTTATTCTCAACAAGTAAGCTGGTTCCGTTCTCCATTTTTTGTTGAGTTGCAGACCTAATTGGAAACCTACATAAAGAAAATAATAAATAAATCACACAAAATTATAGAATTATAATGAATATCAAAGAAATGGAAAATGATAGCTTAGGTGAAAATGCAACCGTCAAGCTGTAAACTTGGAGATGTTCAATTTATAACAAAAATGCAACCCTCAGGCTGTATATTTGGAGGTGTTCAATTTATAATGCAACCCTCAAGTTGCATGCATATTTTTCACCACTCTAGCTTCAACGTATCAGAAATGGATGGTGGGTGCAACATGAGTTTATATGGACTTTTTTATAATAGGAATTTGATTGAATGCTGTAGAAGACTTAGTAAAAATATTAATAATATTATTTTGGTCCCATATGGTGAATTTGATTGAATTAGAAGAGAAAGAGGATGTAAAAGAAAAGAAAATGAACAAAGGAAGGTAAATTGTCCATATTCAATGACCAACCGCGAAGTTTTATCTTCTCGGGAAGTCTCTAAAGTTGGCAACTCTTTAAATCTACATACCATGTGTATTCACATTAACTGCTTGAATTAAGTGTTTTCAACTAATTAGAAGCTCAAACTTAAAACATTTGGTTTTTTCCTTGTAAGTATGCAGCAATAAAGCATGCCCAGATCATATAAAAGGAAATTATGAATGTAGAGAATGGCATTAGGTAAATCCTACTAAATGATCCTTTAAGTTACAAACATATTCTTTGCTTGATATGGAACAACAGGTGCATCAATTTGTCTGTACAATATTACATGCTGGCATAAAAAAAGAGGCAAACAAAAAAAGAAGAATATGGAGAAACAGGTAATGCAACATATAGTCAGCTTTGAAGTAGCTTTGAGCTGATTTATTAGAAATGTTACACTTGCTCCTCGAATCAAAAGAATTGTTACAGCTATGGAAGCCCACCTGGAAAAAATAATGAACAAAATAAAACACTTTCTTCTACAATATCCCAAATTATCAACACTTTGATCATGATTTGAACTAGCAAGCAATTGAATAACATGCTGTTTTTAAAAGGATCACATTTCCGGACACACAATGGAAACAACCTTGCTAACACATACTGTAGACATCCATTTTTTACCATGAGTATGGTCATTAATGGTTGCCTTTGATTTGAGGTGAAATGGGGTGTCAAAACCCTAAGTTGCAAGTTTTACCCTTTGTGGGTAATTAGGTAGAGAGGTCTTATCGAACGTAGATTTTTAGGTCAGATTCAGTCGGTTCTTTTTGCATTAGGTTTTTAGAGAGTCTAGGAACATCCCTGCAGAATTTCATAGCATTCTGAGCCAGGCTTGATAGAAAATAAGGACTTTTGTGACTGAATGACAGTTCTGTCCTTTGAATCACAAAAGCCCTAAATGATTGTCGATCTTGTCTCGAATGGTCTCAAGGCTTTGGCATAGATATGTAAAGTGTGTTTGTTAGCTAAGTTTATCAGTGGCTAGGTCTGTATAGCCTTCTGGCTCATATTTGGCTCTTGAGGCTCGAAAGGCCCTTTCAAAGCCCCAGATTAAGGTTTCGACCAGAAGCGACCGAGATTCGATATTTTTTTGAAAGCAATCGGTTAGCAAATTTCAAAACCCTAATTTGGGCCCGGCAGGCCCTAAATAGCTAATCAGTCGACTTTTCCCTAAAACTTTGACCTCGGTCAATGCATTTTCACTTTAAATACTTCTTAAAACATGGAGAATCGAATCACGATCGTTTCGGCGCTTGAATCGTCAAATTTGGACATAAAACGGGCTCGAAAAGCCCAAAAAAACCGAAATCGGTCAAAACGGGCTGAGACAGGCCCACATAGGGCACTTTTGGGGATGGGGGATCGATGGCCGTCCACCTAGGGACGGCCAACCGTCCTAGAGTGGATGGTCGTCCATCCTTTTAGCCAATTACTACTATTTTTCAGTATTATTTCTGCCCGGGACTCTTCCAACCCCTGCCATGTGTCCAATTCGGCCATTGGGACTTTGGGATGAGTTCAAACACCTTGGAAGACTGGTTTTGAGCCCTTGGATCATTCCTAAGAGATTCAAACTCAGCCATTGATCAAACTCAGGCCTCCCTGTAAATAGAGGGCCCTGAAATCAGTTTTAACACACAGAAAAAAAGCTTTAGAGACCTAGCTTGGAGAGTAGAGGCTTCAGCAATTGCACAAGCTTCCCCCATAGCACTCTAGCTTAAGTTTTAAAGTCCTTGACGTCCTTGGAGTCCTTGGAGCTTTAGGAGAAGGCTTGGAGCAATGAGGCAAAGAAAAAGGTTAGTAGTTTTCTTTTTTGTTCTTCTTCTTCTTCTTCTTCTTCTTATTCTTTAATCATGCTAGGTTAGGTTTTTATTTTCTTAGTATGCATAGGGTTTAGTTCATTATTAGTATGCATGCATAGGATATAGTTCATTATTGACATGCCTAGTATAGGTTCTATACTAGTATGCATGATAGGCTAGTTTATTTTTTAATATGTATGCATATTTCTCTTCTTCTATTCTTCTTTAGTCATACCATGTTAGGATTAGTTGTTTAGGATTAGGTTCATGCATGTTTAAGTCTTTTAAATTAGTAATCAAGTTAGGTTAGTTTATGCAAAATAAATCACATGCTAGTATTTTTTTAGGATGGATTCATGTTGTTCATATTAGGTTATTAGTCCATTCAACTTATTCTCATCATAGTTCATTTTTTATCACTTGGAATGTTTGATTGATATATAAAATATGTTCGAGGGAGCATGCAAAGGTGAGTCCCTTCCCTTGTGATTAAATGTCATGTTTTGATGATAGTTTAGTATGCATATTAGGTTGTATTTAATGCATTTTTTATCATTTTTTTATTCATTGTTTTAGGGTTTTAAATACACTTTTTTATTACTTTCAAATCTGTCCATGGATTTAAAGTGACCTAAAAGTGCATTAAAACTCATTTTTTTTAGGCTTAAATCAACTTAGAAACATGCCTAGGTTCCCATAGCTAACTTAGATTGCATTTAGGCCATTTTCATGCATTATTTACATTCTTTTGTGCATTTTTTACCTATTTTCCAGAAATTCCAGCATGCGTTATTTTGATATTTAGGAGTGCTTAGATGAACTTAGGGTATAGTTAGGGACTCTTAGGTTAGGGAAGCCACTTGGCTTCACCTAAGACTCCCCTTTGTTGTAAAAACTACATCTAAAAAGGAATTTCAACTTGTTTAGGAGTCTATTTTTGAGAGTTTTCAAATGAAAATTAAAGAAGTTGTTTTGGGATGAAACTCCCATTTTGAAAGATGAAGTATTTTAAACAAACACCAACTCTCGAAGATAGAGTCTTAGATAAGGTAGAACGCCTTCAAGGATATAGTTCATTACAATAGGAGAGTCCTAGGGTAATCGAACTACGTGGACTTTGATTTTTATCAAGCAATTGGTAAGGTACGTAGGCAGTCAATAGGGCGCAAGTCCAATCTTAGGTTGACTTCTAGTCTCCTAAGATCTTTAGGATTGTGTATACTTTTGTAGTATTTATTATTATATTTTAGTATTATATATCATATTTTGTGGTTGATTAGATATGCTAAGATTGTTTTGAAAAGATTTTGATCAAGCCCAAACCTAATTAGGAGACCTTTAATTAGGGCGAGGTGGGTGCCTACAAGGAGTTCCTTGGAACCTTCCCACTTCGTAACCTAGCCTCCGAATCCAACTTTGATTCAAAAGACCATACTTTTCCAAAATATGGGGTTAATGTTTTATTGAAAATAAAACTCTTTTTGTGGTTTCCTTGTTCCCTAAAAATAAGGTGGCGACTCCTAGTTTTTTACAAACTCTCATCCCTTTTTCAAAAACCCAATCTTGAGTGGATAATAGAGAATGATAAACGTGGTTAATAGAGAAGGATAATAGAGAAGGATAAATCAAGACGTATAAACATCATCCACAATCCACTCAAGATAACACACCCCCCAAAAAGTGAACGAGAGGCCTCCCGATCAGGTTGGCTGGTTCACAGATTGGCGACTCCGCTGGGGATGTCGATGGCTAAACTCCAATTAATTTTTTTTGGGCTTTTCAATTTCTTAATTAATAAAATCAATCACTTGTATTTGTATGACTGTGTGACTTTAATTCCTGCATTGTGTGCGCATTGACTCTGCATGTTTAGGACGTTGTATGCTAAAGACAACGATGAGTCTAGCCCTGGGCCCGGTTTCTTTGACTCTCGGGTTCCATGTATGCGAAAGCCATCACCCTTCTTGCCAAGTACCCTCGGGTATATCAAACGGACCAATCACGTACTGTTGGACCCACACGGCATTCCTGATGTCACATGTGGTTAGGTATATCGATTGGACTGAGCGAGTAAGGGACACTCAGCCTACCCTTTGCATTAATCCATATAGACTGTTTCTGTAAGACACATACCCTACGTCACTTTGAAGCACATTATTGTAATGTTATGCTGCCGGATTTACCCCCCGGTTTTGTCTGAGCCATGATTGTGAAATGTGTAGAACCATTAGGACCTGGATCTGTAGGACTAAACCTTTATGAAATGCCCTAAACTCTTAAGAGATGTATCCTCAAAGAGTCAATGTACCTAATAAAGGCTAGTACCCTATAGGTTCATGAGATTAGGCCCGTGGTAGTGTTATGATGTCCAAATAAGCAATGTATGTCTTTAGGCCTTATGAGATGTGAGATATAAGACTGGGCTTTAGGCCCATGTCCTCTGGATACAAGATCTAGATCCGCATTGAGTTTAGGATGTGGGATTTAGGCTCATGTCAGTTGGATAGAAGATATAAGCCTGTGGTAAGATTGAGATGTGAGCTGTGAGCTGTGAGCTGTGAGAATGAGATTCGTACTCAGGCCTTAGGCCTATTTTTCATAAGATAGAATGTGAAGGTTGATCTGTAGGCTTTAGGCCTATACTTTTGTGAGCATGTGAGATTGTCCTTATTCATCCATTTTCACACTGGAAGCTCTTAGTTGATTCAAACCTTTTCTCTTTCCCAGTATTTTGGCTTGGCGTCGTGATTCTAGCGGTCAGTTATTTAAGGGTCTACCTGTCGATTCAAAGATGTCTAGTAATGAGGATCATACCCCTACCGCCATTGGGACCAATGGAAAGACAACTGATGAGAAGATTGAGGCACTCTTAAAAGTGGTCAAAGAGTTAGTTCACAAGAAAAAAGATGAGGATAAGGTGCGAGCCCGTACTAATCCATTGTTTGAGAATATTGATGAAGAAGAATGTTTCCTTAGACTTAAAACAATCGCTGATCCCACTAGCCCCGATGCAGAATTTGTTCAGCCTGTTGATCTAGATAAAGAGTCCAAGCCTAAGACCCCCGCTTTCTCTTCCACTAAGCCCATATTATTGAGTAGTAAGGTGGAAGCCCTGGAAAAAGCCTTGAAAAGCATTAGGAAGTCTGATTATCTGGTGGACATGTCGTCATTGTCTCTGTTCCCTAAGGCCCGTATGCCCGCTCATTTCAGAATGCCCGAGTTAGAGAAGTTTGATGGAATGGGTTGTCCTAAAACCCATCTGAAGATGTATGTGAGGGCCATGCACCCACGAGGGGCTGACGATGACCTGCTAGCTCAAATGTTCCACGAAACACTGGCTGGATCCGCTTTGAAATGGTTTTGTCACTGCATGAGTCTAGAATGAAGACATGGGAGGATGTATGCACTGAGTTCAGCAATCATTACCGGTATAACACAGAAGTTGATGTCACTAGAAGAGACTTGGAGACTACTAAATAGGAATCAAGGGAAACTTTCTCTGCCTTCCTCACCCGCTGGAGAGCCAAGGCTTCTAAAATGGCTAACCGCCCTGAGGAAGAAGAACAAATCCTCATGATAGTGAAGAACTTGCTCCCAGTGTATCATAAACACATGTTTTTCCAATATCTTCCAAATTTCCGAGCTTTGGTTGCTGCTGGTACCCAAGTGGAGGACGCTCTAGCCGATGGAGCTCTCCGAACCGACGAACCTAACAAAAACCGCCGACCTGTCATCAATGGGAAGGCTACCGAAGTCAATGCCATATCTCAACCTGTTCCATTTACCCAACCATTTTCCTTTGGAAATAAACCATCCAGAAAATTCACCGAGCTCTATATGTCATTGGAAAAAGTCTTCGAGAAGTTCAAAGCTCGAGGCTTGCTCCAACCTCTGGAACCCAGACCTACACCCAACCCATTACCCAAAAACTACAATGAAAATAAATACTGCCATTTCCATCAATCCAAAGGCCATATTACCAACAGTTGCTTCCATCTCCGCTATGAAATTCAAGACCTCATAGATAACAAAACCATTTCCCCACCTTCTCAACCCAATGTCAAATCCACTTCCTACCCATGCAGTCCCACCACCAGCAAATATCAATGTTATCCATGCCGACCCTTATGTCCACTGTGAGCCTATCCACCCTCACCCTTCATTCCCTACTTCCTTGATTGAAATGTTTCATCACTGTCAAGCCCGTGGGCTCATTACCCCATACAAGCCAAGATCCAAAAAGCTTTACTGCCAATACCATGCCACTTCTAGCCACGACACGGAATCCTGTGATACATTGCGGAATATAGTACAAGGGTTCATTGATCAAGGTCTGATTGAAATCCCTCAACCCTTCACTAGCCTAAGAGGACTTTATCGTTCATGGAGACAGTTTGAGAAAGATACATTCCTGGGTTTTAGTTCGAATAGGCTTCCCGAGCCTCGCAAAGTGGATCAGTCATCAAAGAACAGTACTAGTCAGTGGGCTCTCAAAGAAAGGTTTGAAGCTAGAGATCCTTGTGTGGATTTATTGACAGAAAGGGAGGTTTAGTTTATACGTTCTCTGCCCTGAAAATTCTTGTGAAGTTAAGACTGAACCCATTAGACCTAAAGCTAGAACCAAGAAAGCCTTTTCTAAGAATGGGACTAGTCAATGGGAATTGCGAAAGAGATATGAGGCCGGAGATCCCGAAGTAGGCCTATTGGGAGAACCTAGTGGAAAGTTCAACTTCTATGCCCTTTACCCTAAGATGAAGAAGCTTACCTTTGAAAAGCCCACCTCTGAAAAACTCATTGTTCCTTCTGGTTGGGGTAATAATCCTGACTCACTTAAAAAAGACATTCCTATGGCTCAGGTTGAACCCGAAGATCCAAACCTCATCTGTTTTGAGAAAGCTAGCCAGAGTATCTTTAAGAAGTATTTCACAACCAAGATCACCAATACGAATGGAGAAACCCATTACCGAACTGTCTATCCAAGGCAACCATGGGTCACCCAATATTTCAGATCAAGTTCGACTTCTGCTGAGTCTACCATAGATGATGGGTCAAAGAATGAGATTGATATCATAGAGTGGGAAGATTTGATGAACACGCCCGAGGAGATAGCAGATAGTTGGGCCAGTGATGAGGAAGATGTTAACCATGTCACTAAGAGATCGTCATTTTAAGCCCGCCAACTTAGAATCCGACAATCCTTTGGTAGAGTTAGAGAGATCCCAACGCACTGAGGTTCAAGAAGAAGAGGAAGAGATACTGAAACAGCTTATTGATGAAGTCGCCATAGGGGCTATGTTCAAAGAGATCGTCTGTATCAAAGAACATGTTCATGAACCCGATTCTATACACCTCATTAAAGAAACCTCCAATCCATTGACCAACTGGAGCCTTGAGTATGAGCCTCGAGTTGAAGACTTGGTCGCGGAAAATTCACTCCCATCAGATGATAGCTTGTAGGATTTCTATGCTTTCTTTCTATAGGATTGTAGAATAGGACTTTCGTTTTTCCTTTTTCAATAAAATCATCCCTCCTCTGTTAGGAGACGAATGATAACTTAGTTTTTGTTATCCCTCTTTCTTCATGATTAATAAAGTATTCATTTTTCTTCATTCTTTGCATTTGCAGCTTATCCCCTCTATCTTTTATGGGTGTATATGGCATGAATATAGATCCTAGAGAGGATGTTCCCCCTGAGTTTGAACATCGAAGGGAAATAGAACATGCTCGACCTAATGTGGATGAATTAATATCAATTAATTTAGGATCCGATGAATCGCCTAAGATAATTAACATTGGGGCAACTCTGTCTCCACAAGAACAAGAAAAATTGGTAGGATTGTTGAGAGAAAACATAGAAGTATTTGCATGGTCGTACAAGGATATGCTAGGAATAGACACCGACATAGTACAACACTTTATCCCTACTAATCCGGGGGTTAAGCCAGTTAAGTAGAGGTTGGGGAGAATGAAGCCGGAGTAGGCACTAAAAATCAAGGATGAAGTAGTAAAGCAGATGAACGCTGGATTTCTCTAAATAGTGGAATACCCCGAGTGGTTAGCTAACATTGTGCCAGTGCCTAAGAAGGATGGGAAAGTTAGAATGTGCGTAGACTTTCGAGATTTGAATAAGGCGTGCCTGCCCTAAAGATGATTTCCCGTTGCCACACATAGATATTCTGGTAAATAGTACCGCCGGTCATGCTCTGTTATCCTTCATGGACGGGTTTTCAGGTTATAATCAGATAAAGATGGCCCCTCTAGATATGGAAAAAACCTCCTTCATCACTCAATGGGGGACCTTCTATTATCGAGTTATGTCATTTGGCCTAAAGAACGTCGGTTCTACCTATCAGAGAATGGCAACCACCTTACTACATGATATGATTCATAAAGAAGTAGAGGTGCATGTGGATGATATGATTGTGAAGTCTAAGGATCGAGAAGGCCATTTTGAGGCTTAGGCAAGTTCCTTCAAAGAATTAAGCAATATAACCTGAGATTGAATCCCCAAAAGTGCGCCTTCGGAGTAACTGCGGGGAAGTTGTTGGGATTTATGATCACTCAAAAAGGAATAGAGGTCGACCCGGGAAAGATCAAAGCCATCACGGAGATCCAGCCTCCAAAGACAGAAAAAGAGATTCGAGGATTCTTAGGCAAAATTCAGTTTATCAGTCGATTTATAGCACTGTTGACCATGATTTGTGAGCCTATCTTTAAGCTTCTTAAGAAAGATGTGCCCACGAAGTGGAATGACGCATGCCAAGAAGCCTTTGAAACCATCAAAAGGTATTTGAGCAACCCACCCATATTAGTTTCCCTGCGGCAAGGTGAGCATTTCCTACTTTATTTAGCACTCACTGAAACTGCGATGGGAGCCATGTTAGCTCAATATCTACCAGAATCCTGAAAGGAGAATGCAGTGTACTATTTGAGTAAGAAGATGAATGACTATGAAGTTAAATATGACGCATTAGAGAAGACATGTGTGGCATTAGTGTGGGTTACCCAAAAGCTCCGCCATTACATGCTATCTTTTCAAGTGCAACTCATTAGTCGCATGGACCCCCTGAAGTACTTATTGGAGAAGCCAGTGTTATGCTATAGGACAGCCCGTTGGTTATTGCTATTATCAGAGTTCGATATTCAATATGTGGTGCAGAAATCAGTGAAAGGAAGAGCTGTGGCAGAGTTTCTAGCAGAGCATCCATCGTCAATAAAAAGACCGTATGAGTACCACTTCCCCGACGAAGAGATTCTACAAGTAAGTAAAGAGCCTTGGAAAGTTTTCTTTGATGGGGCTCATAATAAGAGAGGATGTGTGTTAGAAGTATGCCCTAAAACCAATCCTAAAGGGTATATTAAGTTTCATATTATCAATATATGGAAGGTATAACTTATCTAATATGTTCTAACATATATGATAAGGTCCATGAATAAATGATAAGAGAAATATGCATTTCAAGGTGTTGAGATAGAGAGACTGATATTTCTCATATACATCTATTCTAAAAGGGTTCCTACTCAAAGGTTTATTAAAGTGGATATTTAATTAACCGTATGAAGAGTAGCACAGATTTAAACCAACTCATATGGAGGATAGGTAGTCTTTCCTATCAGTGTAGTGACACTTAGGTTAATCTGTGGGTGCATATTAGAGAATATGTACACTGAACATGATCTACAAAGAATATTCCTATGGTATTTCTGTCAAAGGAATATTCTAATGTTATGTCCATTTATTTGGTAGTCCTTAGACCTGAGACACCATTGCTGTCTTATGCATAGGTTGCTAGAGTTTGATAGTGTCTTGTACAGCCTTATCCATAAGGTTGTAATCGGTGCTCATTGGCTCTAATGAGTTATGCATGAAGATGGATGAGTGTGCAATAAGGGATCATCACTCTCAGTTATATGAGAGAGAATGTCAGGATAAGTTCACAAAGATAATTCTCAAAGGGAACCTCTGGCCAGAGTGATAGGTAAACAGTGAAAAGAGTTTCACTGCGATTACCTTATTGAGATTATATTTTGTGGGACAGATATCAAGTTGTTAAGATAGGGTTTGACTAAAACCATACCTATTATCTTAACTGTGACATTAGGGGATGAATGATTAAATAACATGAAGGGTTCACATAGTTCTGCTATTCACCTAAACCTAGGGTATGTCATGATATGTTGCTAAATGTCACTCATGACCAGTGAAAGCCTATTGATAAAGTGTTATCAATGAGGGCAAAATTGGAATCGTTCCAATTGAACCTTAAAATAGAAAGTTTCTATTTTTGGGAGACATAGAGATGTCCCTGTCACTGCTAGGTTAGGGTGAACCCAAAGGGTGACACACAATAGAGAGTAAGTGAGTTCCTTAAGCTTGTGGGAGGGGAATCCTATAATTGAGTTATGTTTGATTTTAATTATTAAAGGTTAATTGATTAAAAGTCAAAACTAACCGAGAATAGGATTACTCTATTCAAGGATGTTTGGTCATGCTAGCACTAGTAACCAAACACTCCTAAAGAGGAGAAAGTCTATATATATCAGTGTTTAACACACTCTAGAAAAAAGAGAACCCTAGTGGCCGAATTCTCTCTCCTCTCCCTCTCCATTCTAGCTTGCTACAAAGTGTTGTGGAAGACTAGAAAGCTTAGGGAGTTTTGCTCTCGTGTGGATACGCTTTGGAGGTTTCATCCGTTTGAAACTCGAAGGATCTCTACATCGAAGAACGCATAATCGAGTAAGGTTATTTATGTTTAAATATTCATTCTTGATTATGTATGGTTTTTAATATACATGTACCCGATGCTTGAATCGTTTCTTGGAGGTTTTGTGAACATGGATTGTTTTATAAAATGAAAAAGTTTTGTTTTTAACCTATTCCGCTGCGAATCCATGTCTGTGGTTTTCACAGAACCTTTCAGTGGTATCAGAGCCTAATCAAGCATGGTCATGTATGTGATGATGGCAATCAATGGCTATAATAAATTAAAATCAAGTTTGTGTGGTTTAAAAAACCCACATATGGATTTCGGCCATGGAGCTTTCCCTCCTAGTTATTGTTTTGTTTCTTTTTAATAAATGGCAACTAGGGTTTTGAAAAACCCTAGAGGGTTTCGGCTGCAATGGGGCTGCCTATATAGTGTTTATCCTATATAGGAATTTCGGCCATGAGGGAAAAACCCTATACCTTACACCCCTCTCTCTTTCTTTCTTCTATGTAATTTTGGAACAAGGTTTTTTGTGAAAAACCTTATATGATTTTCGGACTACATGGGGTTAATCCTCTAGTAGATTAAATCATTGGGTTTTCATCATCATGGAAGATTAAAGCTTGGGGTATGATCATAAGTCAAAAGGGTATGTGGTCTCTCTCTCTCCTCTCTCTTCTCTAATTCGGCAACTAGGGTTTTCAAACCCTAGTATGAATCTTTTTGTTTTTTATTTTTGATTTGGGTTATGGTAACCCTATAATCAATAAATATAATTGAATCTTGAAGTTTTAAAAACCCTAAACATAATTAGATCATGTTCTTGTTTTTAAAAATATGTTCAAAAGTTTGTTTTTTGTAAAAATCAAGTTTTTGAAGGTATTGGGGTTCACGGCCATGGGGTTTTACCCCTTATGGATTTCGGCCATGAGGATTTCTAATCCTCTAGTGTTGTGGCTTGACGGGTTTAAGAAACCCTTATGTGATTACATGTTCTTGATTTAAAATTAAATGAGTTTAATGTTTAATTCTTGAAGCTTGTGATTATATGATTTAATTTTGTTTAAATTAACATGTTAATGATGTTTGTTAAAAGGTTTAACAATGGCTATTTAGGGTTCTTCAAAAACCCTAAATGGATTGATGATGATGGCTGCAAAATGGTTTAGGTAACCCTAAATCATATTAGGGAACTTCTTGTTGTGAAATTAGTCTCTTTAATTGTCAAACAAGAACAACCCAAAATTTCCTATTTTGAGTTTTTCAATTTAAGAAAGTCTCTTGTTTTGTATTTGATTCATTCTTAATTTGAATGCTTGATTTTTAGAAAAGATGGCAACATGATTTTGGTGTTTATGGAAACCCTAAAATAGGATTAGGTTAGGTTAAACCCTAACCCTAACCCTAACCCTAATTCACTCTTTCTCTCTCCTCATTCACGGCCACATGGGTTGGGAACCCAAATGGCCTTGTTTTAATTTTTGTTTTATGAACCTAATGTTCTTCATACTTTTTGTAAATGGTTTATGAAGTTTTCAAAATAATTTCATTGTTTTTGAAAATTAAAAATGAAGAATAAAGTAGGTTTGATAAAATTTGTTTTATAAAAACACTTTTAGTGTTCTTGAGAGATTGAATGATTCATGTGATGAATCAATGGTTTTAATTTGTTAAAATCATTTAGGGATGTTGCCTTATAATGTATAAATATGTTAAAATCGTTTTTGCATGTTTTTGCATTAAAGGAATAATTTTTAAAATGGTTTTGAAATTATTTCTGGGTTGCTGTTTTTCAGGACAGCAACCACATAGCTTTTGTAAAATCTAGGAAAAATGGTTTCTGGGATTTTTGAAGCTTGCCACCTATCGACTTCATTAATATTAGGTCTTAACAAAGTCTAGGAAGAGTTCCCATGATTTTTAATGACCTAGAATAGCCACACTAGAATTTTTGTGATTAAGAGTCAAATCTGTAAAATCTGACTCTCTATCGCAAAAGGCCTCTAATTGATACCAAACGTTGGAATCAAGTTACGAGACCCCTGCCATTGGAAAGAAGATTGAAAAACCTAGTGAAATGAAGTGTTTCCATGACTTAGTTCACTCTAGGTTAAGCCCAACAAAGTCATTTGTGAGGAATTTCCAGAATCTGTCATGGTTTGGAGTTCGAGTCACAAATCACTTTAAAGTGATACCAAACGTTGGAATTACTTAATGAGACCTATGCCATTTGAAAGAGGACTGAAAATCCTTGTGAAATAGAGTATTCTCACATTTTAAAAGGTTGTTTTAATATAGGAAAGATTGGTCCCAAAACAGTAGCTGAATTCTGAAATTTCTGTTGTGAAATAGAAATTGTTTCTTTCTTTGAAATTTTATTTTGAGTTATTATTTATTCCACCTATGTAGGTT
>JAESVK010068424.1:0-21181 GCA_017140935.1 Hamamelis virginiana
AGTTCCTACTCAAAGGTTTATTAAAGTGGATATTTAATTAACCGTATGAAGAGTAGCACAGATTTAAACCAACTCATATGGAGGATAGGTAGTCTTTCCTATCAGTGTAGTGACACTTAGGTTAATCTGTGGGTGCATATTAGAGAATATGTACACTGAACATGATCTACAAAGAGTATTCTTATGGTAGTTCTGTTAAAGGAATATTCTAGTTTTATGTCCATTTATTTGGTAGTCCTTAGACCTGAGACACCATAGCTGTCTTATGCATAGGTTGCTAGAGTTTGATAGTATCTTGTACAGCCTTATCCATAAGGTTGTAATCGGTGCTCATTGGCTTTAGTGAGTTATGCATGAAGATGGATGAGTGTGCAATAAGGGATCATCACTCTTAGTTATATGAAAGAGAATGTCAGGATAAGTTCACAAAGATAATTCTCAAAGGGAACCTCTGGCCAGAGTGATAGGTAAACAGTGAAAAGAGTTTCACTACGATTACCTTATTGAGATTATATTTTGTGGGACAGATATCAAGTTGTTAAGATAGGGTTTGACTAAAACCATACCTATTATCTTGACTGTGACATTAGGGGATGAAGGATTAAATAACATGAAGGGTTCACATAGTTCAGCTATTCACCTAAACCTAGGGTATGTCATGATATGTTGCTAGATGTCACTCATGACCAGTGAAAGCCTATTGATAAAGTGTTATCAATGAGGGCAAAATTGGAATCGTTCCAATTGAACCTTAAAATATAAAGTTTCTATTTTTGGGAGACATAGAGATGTCCCTGTCACTGCTAGGTTAGGGTGAACCCAAAGGGTCACACACAATAGAGAGTAAGTGAGTTCCTTAAGCTTGTGGGAGAGGAATCCTATCATGGAGTTTGTTTGATTTTAATTATTAAAAGTTAATTGATTAAAAGTCAAAACTAACCGAGAATAGGATTACTTTATTCAAGGATGTTTGGTCATGCTAGCACTAGTAACCAAATACCCCCCAAAGAGGAGAAAGTCTATAAATATGAGTGTTTTACACACTCTAGGTCTAAGCTAACCCTTGGCCGAAAATTGCCTCTCCCCTCTCCCTCTCCATTCTAGCTTGCCACAAAGGATTGTGGAAGACTGGGAAGCTTGAGGAGTCTTGCTCTCGTGTGGATACGCTTTGGAGGTTTCATACGTTTGAAACTCGAAGGGAAGCTACACCGAAGAACACAATCAAGTAAGATTTTATTTGTATTGTTTTTGTGTTTGTTTATTTACATGATCCGATGCTTGAATCGTTCTTGGAGGTTTTGTGAACATGGATTAATTTTATAAAACGAAAAAGTTTTGTTTTACCTTTTCCACTGCGAATCCATGTCTGTGTTTTTTCACAGAACCTTTCACTCGACACCCTCAATCAAACGGGCAGGTGGAAGTTACAAATAGAACGATTCTCCGAGGGTTGAAAACAAAACTAGATAAGGCGAAGGGGAAATGGGTCGAAGAATTACCAAGCATTCTATGGGCTTATCACACAACACCTCGGCGAGCAACCGGGGAGACACCCTTCTCTCTAGTTTATGGATCAGAAGCCATGATCCTGGTCGAAATTGGCCTGCCATCCCCCATAGTAGAAACTTTTGACCCAGATCAGAATGCAGACGAGCTCCTCCTCAACCTAGATCTCATTGAAGAACGGCGAGAAAAAGTACGATTAAAGATCCTAGCCTACCAAAAACAAATGAAGATGAATTTCGACCGATCGGTTCGCCCAAAAACTCTCCAAATTGGGGACCTCGTCCTCAGAAAAACTACGGAAGCAACGAGGGAGCAAGGGGCTGGGAAGTTAGGAGCCAATTGGGAAGGACCATACAAAGTCATCGGCAAAGTGAAGGAGAATACATTTCAACTAGAAGACATGGAAGGGAAAAAACTGCTGAATGCCTGGAACATTTGAAAAAATTCTACTAGTAAAATCAGTTCTTAATAAAATTCTGTCTTTTTCCTATATTTGTTTGATTAATCTCATTTATTTATTTGCAGACAAGTTATAACCTTTGCAGAACAGAATATTGTACTTAAACTCCACGACTGAAAGAAGAAGCATTGTGAGCCAAGACCCTTGAGAAGTCGACCTCAAAGGAATCAAGCACAATGTAAATCAAAGTTAATAGGGCGGATAAATCCCGACCCAATCATCTAAGCATCAAGAGATGACGATGAATCAAGCTAAGCATCATAAAGATGACGACGAATGAAAGTAAACAAAGACAAAAGATTTTATCTTAACTTGTTCATTAATTCTTCAAGAAGGTTACATTATATATGTGTCAACCATTTACATTTCCAAAACTAAGATATTCAAAAAGCACGAAACACCGAACAAATGAGATTTATATAAATTATTTTATGTTAATGGGTTCAGTTCAAAATATATATACATGATAGCTGAAATTGTGATGCGTGTTGCCACAATTTTATAAGGAAATATTTCATTAAGTTTCCCTTTGGCTCACGAATTCTATCAGTACTTTTGGATAACGGTTTGGACGGCTTGTATATATTAGAATCCAAAAATAATTCTGATTCTTGCTTTGTTAAAAACTATATATATATATATATATATATATATATATATATATATATATATATAAGTATACGGTGTTGACATGATCCATTTAGTGGTTTATAAATTGTAAACCATTTATATATGCTTTAGCCTTTTAGTGGTGATGATATGGTACACCACATATGTCCTATGGATCATGCATGTGCTTATAATGTTTGTGAATCATATGTTATTAATTAAGGTTTCTCTTAGTAACATATTAATTGGTGATAGAAAAATATAAACTTTTCATGGCCTTATTTTTTGTTGTAATTTATTATTGTTCTTATTCAATTTAGAACATTTGTAATAGGATTTATGGGCTGTAATATTTAAGCCAAAATTTTATTGGCATTTGATGTAAAAGGCCATGAAATCTTTATTATTTTTCTTACCAATTATTTAGATGCACGTGTTCAAGTTTGATAATTTTAGGCATGCTTATGATTTATATCACATTATTGGGATTTTGTGATTGTGATTTAATTTGGATTCAACCCATTAGCATGTAGTAATAATTTATTCATATTTGAATGATTAAGGACTAATGATGCCATCCTAAAGTGACATCAAAGTATCTTAGAAGTGGCCAAAACATTTTAAGATATAATGATGTGCGGTTTATAATTTTAAATTTCTTTGATAAATTTAAACCACATTAAGTTTAATGATTTTATATCATATGGCAAATAATGACATTATAAATTGCAATTATTTCATAGAAAGTGATTGCCCGGCCCCACAGGGAAGTGGTCATTTTTCTGTGAAATAATTGGAATAAGATAGTGAATTAGGCAACAAAAGGAGAGAATTCCTAGGTCCACAGGTATGGGTTCTTTTCATCTTTGTGTCAAAGTCATTGGTCTTATTATAAAGTATTAGCAAGTCTAATGCTTGATGCAACCTCGGCCCACTGGAAGGTTTAGATTTTGTTAGTGAATTATAACATTGGTTAGATTCACAATTAAGCTTTATGTTTCATAGCATTAATGTGAATTTGTATGGTTTATTTATAGTTATTCCTACTTCGTTTGTTGGTAATGAATCATCTCATATTCCAATGTTGAATGGTGATAATTTTTCAAACTGGAAAGAAAGTATTCTTCTCACATTGGGGTGTATGGACTTTGATTTAGTGCTTCGTGTGGACGAACCACCCGTTCCCACGGAATCAAGTACGCTAGCTGAAAGGGCTTCCTATGCGCGGTGGGAGCGATCTAATCGCCTAAGTTTAATGCTCATTAAGTCCCATATCAGTAAAAGTATTCGGAGTTCTATACCACAATGTGAAAAAGTAAAAGAATTCATGCAAGTTATTGAAGAATAGTTTGTAAGTTCAGACAAGGCATTGGCCAGTACCGTTATGGGTAAGCTATCATCCATGGAGCACGATGGTACTAAAAGGGTACGTGAGCACATTATGGAAATGAGGGACATTACTGCTCAACTAAAATCTTTAGATGTTGGGATCTCAGAGTCATTTCTTGTCCATTTCATACTCAACTCCCTGCCTATTGAATACGGGCCATATAAGATTTTTTATAACACATAAAGATTAATGGTCAATTAATAAACTTCTGACCATGTGTTTTCAAGAAAAAGGGAGATTCAAGCAGGAGAAACTAGAGAATGCCCCGTCTAGTGACTCGTGGAAAGGGACATGGAGGAAAGAAAAAGAGTGCTCCCCAATGGAAGAAGGATAAAAGTGTGTCAATGAAGCAAACTGACAATAAGGCTTATCGCAAATGCTTCTTCTGCAAGAATAAGGGACACATAAAGAAATATTGCCCCAAATATAAGGCATGGCTCGAGAAGAAATATATACCCAAATCTTTTGTGTGTTATGAATCTAATCTTGTTAACACTCATCATAACACTTAGTGGATTGATTCTGGTTCTACAATTCACATTGCCACTATCAAGTTGAGCTTTCTCAACCATAGGAAACCAATGGACAGTGAATAATGCATCTATTCTGGAAACCAAATGCGTTCACATATGGAAGCCGTAGAAACTTTTAGATTAGTGTTGGAGTCTGGTTTTATCCTTGACCTAGAGAAGACCTTTTACTTTCCATCATTTTTTAAAAATTTAGTTTCCATTTCCAGACTTGTATCTTTGGGTTTTAGTTTTAACTTTGTTGGCTCTACTTTTAATCTTATCAGACATCACCCATGTGGGTAATGGTACTTTAATTGATGGTTTGTTTAAATTTAATTTGGACCCTAGTTATGAGTATAGCTTTTTTACTTTGCATGATAGTATTGGCATAAAGCGTGGTGTTATTAATGAAATGCCATCTATGTTATGACATAGGAGATTGGGGCACATCTCTATTCAGAGAATTAAAAGATTGGTTAATGATGGAGTCCTAAATGATATAGACTTCTCTGATTTTGGAACTTGTATTGATTGCATTAAGTGAAAGCAAACTAACAAATTCAATAAAGGAGCTAAGAGAAGTACTGAGACTCTTGGAATCATACACAGATATTTGGGGATCATTTCCTACACCTTGTCAGAATGGTTAGAGATATTTTATCTTATTCATTGATAACCATACACGATATATGTATCTCTAACTTCTATTTAAGAAGTCTGAAGCACTTGATGTTTTCAAGACATATAAGGAAAAAGTAGAGAAACAATCTGGAAAAGTAATTAAAATCATGAGATCTGATACGGGTGTGGGGAATATTATGGAAGGTTCATAGAAAAAGGTCAAAGACAGGTCCATTTGAAAGGTTCTTTGAGGAACAGGGAATAATTGCTCACTATACATTGCCTGGCTCACCAGATCAAAATGGAGTAGCTGAAAGGCGTAACCGTACCGTTATAGATATGGTTAGAAGTATGCTTAATAACTAAAACTTGCATTTATCCTTATGGAGTGAAGCTTTAAAAACCGCAATGTATATCCTAAATAGGGTTCATCTAAAGTCGTTCCTAAAACATCTTATGGAATGGATGGAAACCAAGGTTAGGTCATTTACACATTTGGAGTTGTCAAGTTGAGGTTAGGGTGTATAATCCACATGAGCAAAAGTTGGACCCAAGAACAGTCAGTGGATATTTCATTGGTTATGCATAAAATTCTAAAGGTTTTAAATTTTACTGTCCTTCACACAGACCTACCATTATTGAGGCCAGAAATGCTAGGTTTCTTGAGGATGGAAATATTAGTGGGAGTGAACATCCTTAAATTATAGAATTTGAGGAAGTACAGGTTCCAATTATACCACCTATACATGAAGAGCCATTGAATGTTCTTCAAGGTAATCCTCGTGATATTCCTGAAGAACAGTCAATTCAAGATCCACCATTTCCTGAAGAAGTTCTCATTGATGCTACTACTCAGAATACAATGAATGAGTCAATAGATTTGAGAAGATCCTCAAGAATCAAGAAACCATCAATTCCGTCTTATTATATTGTATACCTACAAGAGTTTAACTTTAATGTTGGACCTAAAGATGATCCTGGATCATTTCCACAAGCCATGAGTAGAGAAAATTTCACACTTTGGTATGATGCCATGAAAGAAGATATGGATTCTATGGCTAAGAATCAAGTTTGGGATCTCGTTGAGTTGCCAAATGGGAGTCAAAGCTGTTGGCTGTAAATGGATCTATAAGACCAAAAGGGACTCCTTAGGTAACATAAAACGATATAAGGCAGCCCAGGGATTCACTCAAAAGGAAGGCATTGATTACCATGATACCTTTTCTCCAGTATCAAAGACGGATTCATTTAGGATCATCATTGCTTTTGTAGCTCATTTTGACTTAGAGCTACATCAAATGGAAGTGAAACTACTTTTTTGAATGGAAGCCTTGAGGAAGATGTATACATGATTCAACCTGATGTTTTTGCTTCAGATAAAGGCAATCACTTGGTTTGCAAACTGAAGAAATCAATATATGGGCTAAAACAGGAATCTCGTCAATGGTATTTAAAGTTTCACGATGTTATTAACATTGATGATCAATGCAAATACCTTAAGGTGAGTGGGAGCAAATTTATTTTCTTAGTCCTATATGTTGATGATATTCTATTTGCATCTAGTGATTTGGGATTATTGCATGAGACGAAATAGTTCCTTTCAAGAAACTTTGATATGAAGGATTTAGATGAAGCTTCTTATGTCATTAGCATAGAGATTCATAGAGACAAGTCTCAATGGACTTTAGGATTATCTCAAAAGGCATACATTAACAAAGTTCCAGAGAGATTCAGAATGAAAGACTGTTTATCTAGTGTAGTACCCATTGTAAAGGGTGATATATTCAGTTTAAATTAATGTCTGGAAAATGCCCTAGAGCAAGAATAGATAAAAAAAACATCCCTCATGCATATGCAGTTGGCAGTCTGCTTTATGCACAAGTGTGTACAAGGCCAGACATCAGTTTTGCAGTAGGACTATTTGGCAGATACCTGAGCAATCTAGGTATAGAACATTAGAAGATGGATTCTATGTCTAGGCCATTAAAGATTTATTGTGATAATTCTGCAGCTGTGTTCATTTCTCGGCACAATAAAAGTGGGAGTCAAAATAAGCACATTGACATAAGATATTTGTAGTGAAAGAAAATGTTCAAGAACATAAAGTGGTCATTGAGCACATAAGATCAAAGCTAATAATTGCAGATCCTATGACAAAAGGACTACAGCCTAATTTGTATAAAGCACATGTGGATCATGTGGGTGTTATTAGTTCTTTTGATGTTTGATGTGCTCTTTTATGAAAACATTGTTTGGTTAGTATTGCATAATGAAATTCATTTTTATGTCTATCTATTTCTTTTGTGCATATAAAGTAATTTTAGATGACGGAATGTTCACTAGGACAATAAAGTTGGACCTCGAATGACTTATAAGAAGTTCATTCATACATAAAAAAATACCACAATAAGCACTCACCTAAGGGTATCAATTATATTGTAATACATAGAAAGAAATACATATTAAATAAAGTATAACAGCTATGATTCATGTATTGAGACTCTTAGCTTGAGTATACAGTTTTTCCACAACAAGGGAATAAGGTAGGCCATACTTCAGTTCTTAATTATCCTTTTATGTCATATAGGCCAAGTGGGAGAATGTTAGAAACGTCTCCTAAATTAAGAGACTAATGTGGCCCACATGGCACATCTCCCATGTGGTTAGTGGGTAATTAAAAGTAATTGCCTATTTTCCCATGTTATTAGATAGTGGGTTTTGGGGTGGTAGTGTTTAAACGGAATGCATCCACTAACTCCCTCAACTTCTAATAACTACCTCTTTGATGGGTAAGAGGTACTTAATGTTGAGAGATGAAGAGGTCCCTAGCTTAACTATCATCCGCCTGTGAGTTTCCATCTAACCTCAGACATAGAGTGGTTAGGATAGGCTAAAAGACTTCTTCTTCATTTGGGAAACTAAAGTGAAAGCTAGAAGGAACATACATTTGTGGACTCTAGTTTTCATCAACTTCAAGATAAACATCAAATATCATGTAACTCTAAACTTCCGCATTTAATTTTAACAATTCTAACATATGTTAGTTAATCAATGAGCATTTTGCGTTTCCAGCCATATTCTGCTCAAATGGACCAAAATTTCTCATCATTCTTAGTAGGGAGTCTAAACTTTTCCTAATGTATTAAAGGGGTGTTCTAATGGAAGAATCACATCAAAATATGATCATTCCTTGCAAATGAATCCTAAAATAGATTAATTTTCTGATGGAGATGAGGTCGTCATAGTTGTGATGGTGGTACCAATCTCGGTATTCTTTATTTTGGTATGATAGTGAAAGAGAAAGGGGATTTTATACTAATAAGCCCTTGATATTAGATCCTTGTCTCAATAGGCCCCTAGATTATAACAAAGACATGACCATGTGATTTTATAAAAAGTAGGACAAAAATGAACTTGTATCTGTCACAAGATTTTGATGCGCAAAATTCACTTAAATCAGTTACCATAAAACACGGCTAAAGATTAGGGATATGGGTTTATCGTGGTCAACCATATTCCACATTTGGATGAAATACTGATGATATTTCCAAGGCTTTCCGGTTGTTTTCTTCGGTATGTCAACGAGAAGAAAGCCGTTGGCGACAAAGAAAACGCGTAAGTTCCTTTTTCCGTTCCAGTTTGTGGATTTTTTTTTTCTATTTTTTAGTGAATTTCGGAATTGTATACATTCCGATAATGGATTTTTCGAGTGAAGACCTTTCTATTACCGGTTGTGGATGTGTTGAATATTTTTTGCTCAATACTGATATGTATACATCCCGATCATAAGTTGTTTTTTTTTTTTTAAATAATCATGCATTGATACGATTTTTCAGTTGAGTCATGTATATATGGTATTTTTATTTTGGCCTTTTTAGGTTGAAATGTGAGCTCAGATTTTGGAATGTTTTAATTTTTTGGATTTTTATTGAACCATGTATACAAGTATCTCTGTAAAACGAAACCAAAACTTTGATTTTATTTATTTATTTTTTGCAGTTTGGTTGAGCCATGTATACATGGTATTTGTATTTTGATCTTTTTTAGGTTGAAATGTGAGCTAAAATTTTGGAATGTTTTGAATTTTTGGGTTCTTGTTGAATAATGTACACATGTATCTTCATAAAACGGAATCAAAATTTTGTAATTTTTTGTTTTATGGGGTTTTGTTAAGCCATATATACATGGTACTTGTATTTTGGACTTTTTAGGTTGAAATGTGAGCTTAGATTTTGGAATGTTTTGATTTTTTGGGTTCTTGTTGAACAATGTACGCATGTATCTTTATAAAACGGAATCAAAATTTTGAAATTTTTTGTTTTATGGGGTTTTGTTAAGCCATATATACATGGTATTTGTATTTTGGCATTTTTAGATTGAAATGTGAGCTTAGATTTTGGAATATTTTGATTTTTTGGGTTTTTATTGAACCTCATATACATATATCTCTGTAAAATGGAATCAAAACTTTGAAATTATCCTCGTTCAACTTTTAATCCAAAATATAGTTTATTTCATTTCAAATTCAAAAAAATCTTCCATAATCTAATCCATTAAAAATATTATTCAAATAAAAAAATTTCAATAAATAAACCACATTAAATAAGATAATATTATAAAAACTAAAATCTAGCTCATATTATGGAAAGGGTATATTAGAAAATATATGTTATTAGTTGACTTTAAATTTAATCTAGAATGGCCTATCAATATAGCATCTTATGATTTGGATTTGGTGATAATAAAAACAGTTTTTCAGGGTCCTTTTGATCATTTTCCCAAGATAAAAAGGGGGGAAAGATGGAGCATGAGAGAGAAAGAGACGGTGAGAATAAGGGTGAGCACAAGTCGAATTGGGTCGGTTTTGGGGTTCACCTGCAATCTGCCCGCATATGTTCGAGTGAGAGAAATTGTTATCCACATCTGCCCATATGTGGCCACTGTTTCAACCAGCACAATTATCAAATTGCGCGGGTGGATTGCGGGTGGGTTGGTTGATTGGGCTTTTAGCATAATTCTTGCACTACTTTTTTTTTTTGATTTAATTTCTTGACAAAGTATTAATTTTTTAATGACTATAAGTTAAAACTAATGTTATCTTGCAAAACTTTAAATCATTATAATATATGGACTGATATTGTCCTCTACTTACATCAAGGTCTAGGAAATATATATATATATATATATATATAATTCATCTTATTTTATTAAAATAATTGGTAAATTATTGGAAAATAGATCAATATTTTTTTTATCTCTTATTGTTATTATTATTTTTTTTTTTTGGTAAAATGATAAAATAAGGCCTTGCCTTGTGGTAAGGGTACTCTAATACATTGAATAAAGGTACTCTAATAAATTGAATTACACTCCAAATTTGTAGCAATTTTATAAGCATATATATACAATAATGCGGGTGGGTGGGTTATATTCTGCTGTTGTACTTATAACCCCCAATTCGTCCACCCGCATGAAAAAAATAATTTCTTTACCCGCAACTTGGCCACTCAAATAATCGAAACCAACCATATGTCCGTGGATCGGTTCCGATTGGGTGGGTGGATCAGGTTTTTTGGGCCTTTACTCACCCCTAGTGAGAGGGTTGGAAGATGGAGGAGGGAATGAATCAAAATAGCTCAATTTTAGGCTAGATTTAAGGATGAATTTACATTTTAAAAATTTCTCTTACTAGAGTGAGTTAAAGAGCCCCAAAATTGGTGTTGTGTCTCTTACACATGGGCAGTCACATCAGGGAGGGTAGAGAGGGAGATGGAGGCAAATTAGAATTATTCATTTATTATACATGTGAATCCCATTTAATTATTTCTCTCTCCATAATTAACTTTTTCCTTTTTTTTTTAATTTAAATTTTGGGTCCCACCAAATTTTTCTCTCATCTTTAATTATTTTTTTTTCTATTTAAAAAATTAGTTCCACTTGGCTTTCATTTCTATGTAGTTTTTTTTTTTTTTTTTAAATAATGTCTCTAACTTAATTTTCTCCCATCACTTTAACATTTTAACTATTTTAAATGTTTTTATTTTTCAATAATATATTTTACTTGATTTTCTCCCCTATTATTAATATTTTTAATCGTTCCTAAATAATAAGATACATAATCTATCCCTATAAATTTAATTTTCATTATGATTATTTAATTTTTATTTTTTTTAATAATACATCCCATTTACGAATGTCAATGGATTAGGATGGGTTTTTCCTTTCCCAATCTCATTCCTTAAATAAAAATATTTTTCCAAAACCGGTCCCCATCCCAACTCAAAACAAGACAATGCAGGGTGAGAAAATCATGTGGGACGAAGCAGGTTCGAATCGAATTTGAGAAAGAAATTAAAATATATATTTTTAACCTCAATATATTTTTTTTAGAACGAACACTAATTATAATCCTAACAATTATTGTGAATTACAAGTATTTATAATTAAAATATAAATATATACACACTAACATAGTAAAAAGAAGGGAAAAAATAAAAAGGAAAAATCTTAAAATACTAAACTTTGTAATTAAATGAAAGGGCTTTCAAGCACCTCATTATATATATATATATATATATATATATATATATATATAATGAGGTGTAGCAACTGTCTTGCCGCCACCTCTTCCTTTAGGGGGCATCTGATCGGTTACCCTGAAGGAATTCTCTGGTTAGGAATTCTCTGGTTAGGAAGTCTGGAACAGAGTTCGAATCTCTCTTAATATATTCTATTTCAAAATAAAAAATAGATAATATTGCTTGCCATCTGGCGAAAATATGTTTTGATGCCAAAATTTTCACATCTTTTGTAAAACGGATTTAGCCGCTTGGCAATCAATGCAGACTAAAAACTTTTGATATAAAATATCACTTTGAAATTTTGTAATGCATAAAACAATTGACAAAATTTCTTGTTTGATAGTTGAATAATTTTGTTGTGTAGGATTCCAAGTACCAGAATGGTACCGGACAATTTTTTCTTTGTCATCTTCTTTTTGTAAAAGGATTCCTCCAAACCCTATACTTGAGGCATCAGTCTGGACAATCTTAAAGGCATTAGGATTAGCTATGCTAAGGCACTTAAGCCTAGGAGCTTGTTGTTTAATAGTTCTAATAATTTTAGTATGCTCTTCTGTCCAGGCTGGAGGGTCTTTCTTAAGCCTTCTTCTAAGAGGAGCACAAAGTTGACTAAGGTTTGAAAATAAGTCTGAAATATAATTCAAACATCCTAAAAACCTTTGAAGTTGAGTTTTCTCTTTGATAACATCAAGAAACTTGTTGACGAAATCTATTGAACGTTCTATGGGAAGAATAGTTCCATGATGGATGTTATATCCTAGAAATCTAATCTTAGTTTTGAAAAGTTCTATTTTCTTGGCGAACAAAACCAGTCCATTATGTTTTATAACATGAAAGAAAATATTGAGATGTTTCCAGTTTTGTTCGATAGAACTAAAACATTAATACATCATCAATATAAACTATTGTGAAGTTTATATAAGGTGTGAAAATATTATTCATAATATTCTGAAATTTTGAAGGCGCGTTTTTTAATCCAAAAGGCATTACATTCCATTCAAAATGCCCAAAAGGAACTGTGAATGCCGTTTTGTATTTATCTTCTTCATGAATATGGATTTGCCAAAATCCTGATTTCATGTCAAATTTCGAAAATATTTTAGCATTTGAAAGTCTTTGTATTAAATCTTGTTTGTATGGCAATGGGTACCTAATCCATTGCAACACATCATTGAGGGGCTTGTAATTTATTACAAGTCTCAGTACACCTCTTTCCAATTCTGAACCTTTTTGAACATAGAAAGCGGTACAGCTCCAAAGAGACTTACTTGGCCTGATCAGCTTTTTCTTGAGGAGATCTTTAATTTCCTCAATACAATGTTTCAAAAGTTCTTCTTTCATTTGAATTGGTCTGGCCTTAGTTGGTATATTTGTTTCTTGAAAATCCTTAACATAAGGAAGTTTCACAATATGTTTATTTCTTTCCCAAAAGGCATTAGGATGATCAGAACAGACTTCTGACTCTAATTTTTTCTGAAAAGAAACAATTTCTTGTTGAATTATTCTGTGGTTTAATTGCTCATCAATTTTTCTATGGGCAATTTCCTTTTTTAGGAAAAACAGTTGGTTAGTTTTTCTTTCAATAACAATTAGTTCAGGAAAGATCGATAAAGTTTTTAAAAGATTTAAATCTTTTAGTTGTGGAGGGCTAATAAATTGGAAAACAATTTGTTTTTTCATAAAATTAGCCTGTATTCCATTACTATCAACCTGGAATGGTTGAATTAGGTTTAAGAATGGAGTTCCTAAGATCACATTTTGTCCAATGTCTTTGACAAGGATAAAGGGTGTCTTAAGACAAACTCCTCCATTGCACACATATGCATTGGTAAGTTTATAATTAATTTGGAGTTTATTACCATTTGCCGTGCTTAATCTTTCTTTTGTAGTCTCAAAGTATTTAATAGGAACAAGTCCTTCTTGAATACAATTGAGATCTGCACCAGAGTCGATTAAGGCTATGGTATCAATTTCATATTCTTTATTGATCATGATAGTTAACCTAACATGTCATTTTTGATAATTTATTCTAGTTATTAAATTGAGGAAAGGATCATCTTTCTCAATTTCTTCATGATCAGATTGATCTGAATCATCCTCTTTATCTGTTGATGAGGCTTTACTTGTTGAAGATGAGGCCTTATCATGTTGTTGTTTGAGAGAGAGTCTAGTGATTTTTATTTTCAAATCACTAATATCTTTCTCACTATTATTTTTTAATTCTTTTAACTCTTTTCTTATTTGAATAACTTCTTGTTTTAAATCACTTATAGTAACATTCTTATCATCTTTTTTAGGTTCAAACCTATCAAAGATTTCTTTAAGATTATAAGAAGTGTTACTAGATTTAGGTTGTTTTTGTTCTAAATCTTTTCTTAACCTGATTAAGTATTCTTTACGTTTTTCAGGATCTTTTATCTCATCAATCAGATCAATGAGAATATCATGTTCTTTAGTTATAACGTTTATACATTTACAGTTCTCTTTAATATCTTTTTCAGATTCACCAGGATTGTCATCCTCTTCAGTTGAAGAACATATTTCATCAACTTGGAGTCCTTCTTCATCTATATCAGATTCTTCTGAATAAAGTAAAAGACTCATAAGTTGTTTCCTAAGTTTTTCTGGGATGTCAAGTTAATTAATTTTTTGTTTCATAGGACACTGTTTTGAATAGTGACCTACTCTTCCACATTTAATACAAGCACCGAGAGACTTGTTTGGAGAGTTATTAGTTTTATTGTTTGTTTTACTGGATGATGGCTGAAGCCATTTATCCATAAAATTTTGTCCCGATTTTTTCTAGAATTACCTTTTCGACGATTTTGAGAAGGTCTTTCATAAAAATTAGGAGTAGAAGTATTAGTATTTTTTTCTTTTTTCTTTGCTCTAGTTGAAGGAGCAAGGGATAAAGAAGAGAAACCAAATTGTTCACAGAAAGAACCTAGTTCTTTCTTACCTCCTATATTTTCTTTTTTCATTTGTTATTTAAGCTTATAGTCAGTACAAAGAGCAATGCCTTCAGCTTGTATTGTGCTGACTATATTTCCATATGTTAGATTATCATATGGTTAAGTTTTGTTCTAATTTTTTCTGCAAACAGATTTGGTAGACCTGCTATAAACTTTTCCTTCCAGAATGGTTGATTACAATCATTTCTCATCATAACTTTAGTGAGAAAGATGTCTTTGTACCATCTGAAATCTTGAAGTTTACATTTTAGATTTGCTAAGATGTCTGCAGTTTTATCTTTTATCTTGGATGGATCTCGTATAAAATGTTTAGTAATGGCGAAGATCAGGGTTGCAACTGCATCCTGTATATCTTCTCCATCTTCATTTTTAATAGAGATACCAAGATGATCAGTTTTAATAGCATTTAAAATTGAATTACGTTCATCTTGTTTATATAAATATATGTTGTCCCAAGTAATATAACCCTAGAGGAGGGGTGAATAGGGTTTTAGTAAACTTTGAGTAAATATTACCGAATAAAATTATAATCTAATTAATTTTGCAAATACACAAGTAAATAAAACTTAATTGGAAGATAATAGAGTAAAAAGATATCAAACACAGTATTTTAACGTGGTTCGGTCTCCGCCTACATCCACTCCTCAAGAGCTCCGCTTGAAGATTCAATCCACTAACACAAAAACACTCCTTCCGGTAGAGAAACCTTTACAAACACAAGAGCTAGCAGCTCTCCTTCATAAGCTTGGATTTGCTTTACAAACTCTAAACTTCAACAACGGTCAAACACCACCCTTAACTTACAAGAAATAAATGATTTGATGTGTGTTACAATAAATGCTTTAACAAGCTTATTTACACAAGTACAAGCTCAAACTAATAGCTTCTCAATAGATTAACAAAAATGGCTCAAGAATTTATCACAAAGAAGCTTGAATAATTAATGTCCAAATAAATACTCTTAACTCTTATGGATTGATAGTCATAAATGACATCAAGATGTGTATTTATAATGCATTTGGTCTCAAATGACCGTTGCAAGACTTACAAGTCAGATGGAGGAAGAAAAGAGGAGCAGGGGGCATTAAATGCACAACATTCTATTTAAGGAATTAGTCGTTTTGAGTAGCAGAAGGGAACTAGTCGACTAGCCACAAAAGTAGTCGACTAAATAAGAAAAATTCAAAATGTTTTAAAGTTCCCGGGCACGATTAGTCGACTAGACTAAATGTGTTAGTCGACTAGTTTGATAAAATCAGTTATAAGGAATTTTCCGGAATCGATTAGTCAACTTGATAAAAAGATTTTGGTCGACTAGTTTATGTGCCTCTAAAAACATGGCTACTGCCTCTTCGATTAGTCAATTAGTTCAAGACTTAGTCGACTAGTTTAACAGTTAGTTGACTAGATTTATGATTCTCAAAACATGGCTACTGTATTCATAATTAGTAGACTAGACATCTTGGTTTAGTCGACTAGTTATGTCTAAAAGCCAATTAATCATGAATCTTAAAGCTTAATCAACTTCCAACATTTAAACTAGTTAACTAAAGGTTCAAAAACTATTTTTGACAAAGTTCAAGCACTTTACAACTATTCTATGTGATATATGCCAATGCAATATGAATGAAAAAGTTTTGTCTTGGGCCATGCAAGGTTAAACAATTGAGATACCTTACATTTAGTTCCTAATACATTAGAGACAAAAGCTTGGCTTCAAATTGATCTTCATAATGCCTTTGTATGAGCATATACGCATCAAGAGTCACTTTAGGATATGTTGATGAGCTCCAACAATATATAGTCTTTAATTTTAAGGAGGTAAACACTTAACGAAGAGTTGGTGACTTAAGTAATGTTTGGTTATCATCAAAATGTGGTCAACGAAGTTGACTTTAGGGCTAACAATATACATCTACTCGGGACAGGGGTGGGGTGACCTTAACCTATATCTTGACCCGAACCCCATAAATTTTCAAAAAAAAAATCTCAAAAGTGTCCCAAAAAGGGCAAGGCAAGCTCCGATTATTCTGGCCAAATTGATATCCTTAATCCTATTTGATTTTCTCTCCTCTCTATAGATTTTTTTTTTTTAATAATACAGCTTATTTTACTTTCGCCCATCTCATTAACATTTTTAACCATTCTTATATAATATATACATACTTTGCCTCCTATAAATTTAATTAAGATCAAACTGTCAAAATCATATAATCAAAATTATTTATATACAATTATAATTTATTAGATTCGATGGCACCTTATTGCTAAGTTCCGCACATCATGCAGGTTCGTGCTAGTAAATATCATGAATGCTAAGGTTAGGTCGACCAATGCAACTTGCATCAGGTCACCTCAATTACAACCATTTGCACAATATATTTTGAAAAAATGACCATTGGATTTGATACTCATTTTATGTATGTCATGTCTGCCAAAAATCACAGTGATCCAACAATCTGTTTCAGAAAATACGGATGATAAAAAAAAATGGTGACATTTTGAAGAACAAAAAACTCAAAGTTTTTCACACTAACATTTTTCAAAAACTAACCACTGTGATTTTTGGCAGACATGATATACATAAGAGAGATATCAAATCCAATGTTCGGCTTTTCAAAATATACTGTACAAATGGTTGTAATTAAGGTGACCTGATGTAACTTGCATCAGATTAACTTGATGTAATGCCTCAACCTGACAATTGTACCGACCCTCCAAGGTAGGGCGACACGTGTCAAGGCGAATGTATAACATGTACTGCTCATTCATATTTTCATACTCAAGATAGAAAGAAATATAATATAACAACGTGATGTGAAATGTCAAGTGCATACATTTGCCTAATACGAGTAGTACAAACAGAGTCTACAGTACCAAAGCATAACTGCCAACAACCCTGGCATATAGGATATCAAAAACATAAATAATAGTCCAAGAACTTCTAACACCATGTAGCTACAGAGATCGATTCATGAAAGCCCAGAACATTGCTAACCCCAATGCAACCTGAATAGAGTTCCCTACAGTCGAACTCCTCTAGACACATGTGAATCTGCAATATAAAACAAAGCATGAGCTTGGAATGCCCAGTAGGAATACAACCTCAACTAACAGTAATAATATAGCTACAAAGAACATATGAATAAAGCATTTTGATATCCAGTTTCAATAAATAGTATATAAAGAAGTGTGGGTTTAGTTTAGTTATAATCACAGTTCAATAATTCATCATTTCCAAACCTTTCCAAGACCAAGCTCACGGACGTATATCAGGACGTTGTTCTAGGCTAACAAACCTCCTGTTGGCCCAAAATATACTCTAGAGGGGGGGTGAATAGAGTAAAGGCAAATAAAAATTTCTTACAAAAAAGGGATACAAGAATTTGCAAACTGGAAATTTGATAAGTAAAATGAAAGATTGAATATCAACTCAAAACAACACGATGTAAAACAAAACTTAAAGTAAAGAGATTGAGTTAGAGAATCAAACACAAGGTTTTAACGTGGTTCGGTCTCCGCCTACATCCACGCCTCAAGAACTCCGTCAAGAGGGTTAATCCACTATGCAACTCCTTCAAGGTGGAGAAACCTTTACAACTTACCTTCTTTCAAGGTGGAAGACAACTCACCCACAAGAGTTCTCACAAAACCCTTACAAAACTCACAATACAAGAGATTGAATATTGAATGATACAATGAATGCTTCTCAAAGCTGATTTGTAATCAATACAAGAGTACAATAACTTCTCAAAAGATCAAATGGATGAAGCACAAGAGTATTTAATCAATGAGAAGAGTGAATAATGAATGCTTGAGAGTAATGAGTGTAAGAAAAAATATTTTATCACTTGGTAAACAATAAATGAACACCAACCTTCAATATATAGCCATCCTAAACCCAAATGACCGTTTGAAACCCTAGAAGTCGGATTGAGAAGGTTTTAGGGTGGTTGGGAAACATTTAATGCTTGAATGACTAGTTTAGGAAAGAGCCGTTTTAAAGTTGCAGAACCCTTAGTCGACTAATACAAGCTTGTTAGTCGACTAACAAGGCATTTTCAAAGGTATTTTTCATTCCCGGGCTCGGTTAGTCGACTAAGACAAGCTTGTTAGTCGACTAGCTAAGCAAAAAACATAAAGACCAAAATCTGGGTTTGTTAGTCGACTAGGACAAAGAGGGTTAGTCGACTAGCAACTTAAAAACATTTGGGAAGTTTGATCCGGGATAGGTTAGTCGACTAGGACAGGGGGTATTAGTCGACTAGTAAAATTGCAACCAAAACATAGCTACTGACCTTCCATTAGTCGACTAGCAAGAGATGATTAGTCGACTAAGAAACCATTAGTCGACTAGTCAAGGGTGATTAGTCGACTAACTTAGAATTTTCATAAACATTGCTTCTGTACTCCAATTAGTCGACTAGGACTAGATGGGTTAGTCGACTAGTGAAGTTGCAAAGGCAATAATTCGAAATTTCTAAGTCAAAATCAACACTAAACACTTTGACACATTAACTAAGTGTTTCAAAACATTTTTGGTCAATTTTGAAAGTAAATTGAGCATGAATGCTAATGCACAATGAGATGAAAAACATTTCTCTTGAGCTTTACACAATTGATCATGAGAGAAGTCTTACAAAGAGTTCCTAAAGAATATGTAGATCAACTTGACTTCAATTTGGCCTTAATGAGCTTTGAGCAAGTCTCCAAGTTGGTCTTCAAGTGAACATCTTTGACATTTGTAGATTATCACCATGAGCTTTGATTTGAATAAATAACACTTGGAATACTTGATGAATGTTGATGTAGACTTCCAAAGACAATCTATGGATACATAACACTTAACCATTTGTTAGAAGAAAGGTATGGTTTAGTTATCATCAAAATAAGGTCAAGGACCTTAGGGCTAACAATCTCCCCCTTTTTGATGATGACAAACCATAACTTTGAATAACATATAGAGAGCAAAGCTCCCCTTCAATTTAGCACAACAAGCATGGTTGAATCAACATTCTCAACAAACAAGTAAACATTGATATTCAAAGTATTCCAATATTTCTCCCCCTTTGTCATCTCAAAAAGGCAAGAAAAAGAGAATTAGAAGAATACTACAATATGCATAAGCTATAATTCCATTGGTCAAACCATACCAAGTTCACGTCGAATTGTGCAAAAACGATCCTCTTAGAGAGGTTTCGTGAAGATGTCCGCCAATTGGTTATCCGTACTAACAAATTCTAGTTCAACATCTCCCCTTTGCACATGATCACGAATGAAATGGTGCCTAATTTCAATGTGTTTTGTGCGTGAGTGTAAGCATGAATTCTTAGAAATATTAATGGCACTAGTGTTGTCACAACGAATAGGTATGTAGGTGAAATGAATCCTATAGTCTTCAAGTTGTTGTTTCTGAAAGGAATTGTTCGAAATACATGGAATCGCAGCGGAAGACAAAATAAAAATTTTTATAAAGATGATTCCATCATCGAATATCCTAACCATAATCATACGAGCATAGGGACATATGATTTACATATAAGCATATAAATTTATCAAACATAAATAAATCTTACTTGATACGCCTTTCGATTTGCAATTGTTGATCTCGAACTTCAAACGGATGAAGTCTCCAACGAAGTCCACACGAACACAAAACTTCTTGAATCCTTGAAGCTTCTCAACAATGGAAGAATCAAGCTTGAGAGAGGGAGAGACTTTTTCTCTAAAGTGAGGATGGAGGCTTAGTGCTAGCATGTCACAAGCTCTAGTATTTATAGAAAACCCTTAGGGTTTCTATTTAATACTTATTTCCAAAAGTAACTTAATTACTTTTATATATTACTAATTAATATATAACTTAATTCCTTATATATATTTACAAATAATATATAAGGTTATTATTGGAATTAGTTTTAGGAAATTCCCTTCTTTCTTTAATTCAAGAGACTCTCTTATGTTCTTTGTTTGTGTGTGACCCATTGGGTTCACCCCAACCTAGCAGTGACTAGGGACATCTCCATGTCTCCTAAAATAGAAACTTTCTATTTAAAGGTTTAATTGAAACTATTCCAATTATGCCCTCATTAATAACACTTATCAATAGGCTTTCACTGGTCATGAGTGACGTCTAGCAATGTGTCATGACATGCCCTAGGTTTGGGTGAATAGCAGAACTATGTGAACCCTTCTTGTTACTTAATCCTTCATCCCCTAATGTCACAGTTAAGATATTTAGGGTATGGATATAAGTCAAAACCCTATCTTAACTTTCTTGTCATATGTTCTTCAAATTATAATCTCAATAAGATGAACCCTATGAAACCCTTTCATATTTCATCTATTACTCTGGCCAGAGATTCACATTGAGAGTTATATTTGAGAACTGACCCTGACATTCTCTCTCATAATACTGAGAGTGATGATTCCTTATTGACCACTCATATGCCTTCATGCAAGACCTATTAGAGCCAATGAGTGCAAACTACAACCTTAAGATCAAGGCTGTATAAAACACTATCAAACCCTAA
>JAESVK010068425.1:0-10907 GCA_017140935.1 Hamamelis virginiana
TATTATTATATTATTATTCATATTTTGTGATTGATTAGATATGCTAGCTAGGATTATCATGATAAGATTTTGAATAAGCCCATTAGTAATTAGGAGACCTTTAATTAAGGCGAAGTGGGTGCCTACAAGGAATTCCTTGGAATCTTCCACTTTGTAACCTATCCCCCGAATCCAACTTTGATTCAAAAGACCATGCTTTTCCAAAATATGGGGTCAATGTTTTATTAAAAATAAAACTCTTTTTGTGGTTTCCTTGTTCCCTAAAAATAAGGTGGCGACTCCTAGTTTTTACAAACTTTCATCTTTTTTCAAAAATCCTATCTTGAGTGGATAATAGAGAATGATAAAAGTGGATAATAAAGAAGGATAAATCGAGACGGATAAATCGAGATGGATAATGAACAATCCACAATCCATTCAAGATAGACACACCCCCCCAAAGTGAACGAGAGAGGCCTCCCGATCAGGTTGGCTGGTTCACACAAGGATTTATTATTATTATTATTATTATTGATCGGTTAGAGCTTAGTTTGAGAAGTATATTACAGATTTGGTTTTTGTTTTGAGATTATGGTTGTGTTATTCACCGACTGATGCCCTTAAAACTTTGTTCACACTTCTTGAGTAGCACCACTGAGCCCTAGGTCCAGTGTCATGAATCTGCATAATTTGCATTGCTCATCGAACCTCACTATTCTTCCAAAAAAGTTTAATAATGATTTGCTTGTGTTAAAGTAGCTAATAATTATCTCATCCCCTCGCCATCTACGACGAGTCCCATCAGGACATGTCGCACGCATAGCGTCGTCGGTCAACATATTTTTTCAAGTTCCAATATGATCATGTCTCTCTCCTCTTTGTGTGCACTACAATTTTCTTGGTCCTCAGTTTTAGGGTGTACTTTCTGGTCCACTGGCTCCATTATTATTATTAATTTTGTTTCAAAGTTCGTATAATTACAAGAGAGAGAGGTGAAATACTATGTAAGGCCAGAGAAGGAAATTAGCTTTAAGAAAGGAAAGATGATCAGCTCAGGGTGGTCAACTTGTTGTTTGACAAAAGCCTAAAGCATGGACTTCTTTTCATGTAGCCGGTATTGCACACCGGCTAAAAGCTAAGAGGCCGGTCTGGGTCTGGTCTAACTCAAACCGGCCCCTAGTTCTTGTCGTCAATTTTTTCTCTCAAAAGGAAAAATTAAGTCAAGAGAAAGGGATAGAGGAAAAGCTAAACAAACACTATAAACGGCTCACCGCATCGATGCATCCAAAGTTGAACTTCTTATCAATTTCAAAAGTCAGAATCTCATGCTTTTTGATTTACGAAGTAAGCCAAAACACTAATTATTCCCCCCATCTTGTGGTGAGAACTGTTGCTCGGTCCAACTTAGATCTCTTTGAGATTTGCTTCTTTTTTATTTATTTATTTTTTGTGTTATTGCTTGTCTTCATGCATAGAGCTACAAAGGATTCCAAGACAACTTACAATTCAAGGATGCTGAAATTTTTGCAACAGCTTACTCATATCTACCACATAAAATGACCAAACACACCACTTGTGGCCAGCATAGGTGGCCGATGGGAGGGATGGAGTTTTGGTTGTTATGTCTAGGGTTCAAGATCACATGCTAACATTCTTGTATATAATTTGATATATTCCGATGTTCTTATGCTGATCCAAGAAAAAAAAAAAAAACAACACAAGACTAGACACCATTTTAACATATCAGTCGCAGGAATATATGTTAAAATGCAAGGCTTCTATTCCAAGATAGCCATTATATATTTCACTTTATGAGTTCTTATCTTCTATTGATTTGTAAGACTTCAAAATGATGTTTCAAATCTATCCTTTTGGATTCTTTTTTTACCTTATTTCAACCCTTTTCAAATATTAAGAGTGCTTTCTTTTGATCCCATCATAATGAGAAAGATTGGGCACATATTGTTTTCAATATAATGATAAATGAGTGATTTTTTAATGTAATAAAATACAAGAATTATGCATATCCAATGTTATATTCAAAGCTTAAGAGTTCTGAAAAAAGAAGAAAAACCAAAAGAAAAAAAATGGGGAAGAAAATACGAAATGACATCTAAATTAAACATCTTTTGTGCATGTAAGGTCACCAGAAACTAAGAGTATCAAGCATTGGTTCAATTGCATCCACTTTAATCTGTTTAGAGTCTGCATACCCAATGGAATTAATAGTTAAAATGGTTTTGGCCCAAACAGTCCCTAAGTTTAGGATGCTGAAAATTAAATGATTGTTCCTTGAAAGGAAAGAACCCTCGCTCATCTACTAATGGACTCTGTTTGGAATCACTGAACAAACTGAACAAGCACAACTACTAATTTGAATATACTATTCATTTTGTAAGACATGTGCATGTGTACATATAACACATATACAAATAATAATCGGGTTAGGAAGGTCATTACCTTAAAGCGAAATCAACCCGATGATGGATGCCAACGTCTTGTTGTTATAAACCCCACAATGAACCTCCATGCTTGTTTCTATATCCTCGCAATGTAGAAAATAACCACAGTGAGCTATCCCCGATACTGTTCAGGTACCCACGTCCAAGAAGCCTTAATGGTGATACACCAAGAGAGAGCTCTAGTGAGAGAGAGAGAGAATGCGTAGGAAGAAGAGTGAACTCAGTTCAGCTCTAATATTACCTCATATATCAGATGGATAGAGTCCTAAAGTGATATGAATTGCAATCATGCAATCCCATATCACCCCGACCACTTATGATTAGGACTTATCCTAATCCTATTAGGTTATCAACCTAAACTAGGATGCTTGCTCTTAATGGGCGGACATTGGACGGGCTTTAACCCAGCCCAAAATTCGAATAGATCCCACTCGCCCACAAAGGGCAGATAATCTCAATCAACTCACTTACTCATCTCTTTATACAGGAAATGGGCCGTGCAACCTTGCGAGAAGAAATGAACAATGACAGGAGCATAGATATTAAGTCACCACCAAGACTAACAAAAATGCATCACCCAGAGGCTACTCGCATATGTCTTAGATCATCAACACCAAATCAAGTATTCTCAATCCCCCATAGTGAGCAATACTTAATCCCACAATATATCAAGTGTTTAACAACCCATATCGAACACAAAGTCGACATAAGCGCTGGCCAGATTATAAACTCATGACAGGGTGTATCAGTAAATTAATATTCCCTAAGAACTCACGCCAATTCAATTAGGCTTAATTGATTTCCTAGACATGCTCCATGAGACTGTATCAATCATAGCCCTTAGGAAGCATGCTAAAGTAGCAGCATCGAGCATCCTCTTCATGATTGAGCTTTAGGTCATAAGGACATAAGTTAGATCCCTCAAGATCTCAGTGGCTCATACAGTGGTGGAGAAGGGATCATCTAGCACTCCCACTGTTGATCAACATTAAGCACATACAGTATGACATGTATGTTATGGTGTTGACTCATATAAATGAGCATGTCACTATTAAAATAACACCACACAGATGGACGTCTAGTCGCCACAAAAGCGCCTAACTTCACATTTGGCCATCTCAGGCTTTACAGAATCGTGGAAAGAATTCTATGAACTATTCACAAGGAATCTCATCTTAGTCATAACTAAGGCAACTATCAATAAGTGGAATCTTAGCTCTCCTCTTGAGCGCCATAGATTCCTCAGTCTCGTCTTGTTCGCTGCTTAAGCGTCAAGGTGAATTACCTGTGTGAGTAGGTAGATTCTAGCCTAGTGACATGTACTAAGAATATACACACAAGAATAATTATCTTAAGAGTAAATCACAATAGAACTCAATAATTAATTACAATTAATAATAATGTCAAATACAACTCGTTGAGGTGTCACATCCTACGCAATCACATACTACCAACATATGACTAAAACACATCCCTAGCAATAGGATTGGTCAAGGGATTAGCCACCATGCTTCCAGTGGAAATGTGTTTCATGACCACCTCACCCTGCGCGATCACTTCCCGAATGAAATGGTACTCAATTTCAATGTGCTTTGACTTTCCGTGGTACTTAGGATCCTTTGCATACGCTAAGGCTGCAGTACTATCAGAATATAAGATTACAGCCTCTTCAGAATGGGCTGTAAGACCTAGGCTATGCAAGAATCTCCTCAACTAGATAGCTTCCTGTACAGCTGCTGTACATGCCACGTACTCAGACTCCATCGTAGATAAAGCAACACAGGTATGCTTTTTGATGCACCAAGATACAGCGTCGCCTCCAAGAATAAACGCATAACTCGATGTGGATTTGAGTTCATCTCTATCACCGGCCTAATTAGCATCACTGTATCCCTTCAGCCTCAAGTCATCCCTATGGGAACACAAGGCAAAGTTTGCTGTCCCTCGGAGGTATCAAAAGATCCTCTTCACTGCTGCCCAATGCGGCCCAATATGCAAGTCTTGGGTTACTCTGGTAACGACTTACCATGCCGACTGCAAAGCATATGTCCGACCTTGTGCATAACATAGCTTACATAAGACTCCAAATTGCCTCACTATATGGCACTGTGGACATGTATTTCGTTTCCTCATCTATTTCAGGACATTGGTCTAAGTACAAAGCACTCCCCTTCTCAACAGGGGTGTCAATGGGTTTGGGGTTCCCCATGAAAAATCGTTCAAGAATCTTCTTTATGTAAGTTTCTTGAGACAAACCAATAAGCTTCTTAGAACGGTCTTTAACAATTTGAACTCCAAGCACAAAATTTGCTTCACCTATGTTCATCTCAAAAGTAAAGGACAACCACTTCTTAGTGGCGATAAACCAGGATGAGCACACTTTTCTTTGAATGCTTCAGATACACTCAATAGTTCTCTTTAATCATCTCAAAATCGTAAGAGGTAATTGAGTCATGAAATCTGAAGTACCATTGTCTAGATGACTGCTTGAGACCATAAATGGAACGTTTGAGCTTGTACATTTTGCGCTCTTGTCCCCTGACTTTAAAACCCATAAGTTGAGCCATGTAGATCTCTTCATCTAGTTCTCTATTGAGAAATGAGGTCTTAACATCCATTTGTGCGACAATACCTAGGATAAGGCGAATGGAGGCAAACCTCACAATGGAGGAAAATGTCTCATCATAATCTATACCCTCTCATTGGGTAAACTCCTTCACCACAAGATGTGCCTTGTACTTGTCAATTGATTCGTATGTCTTGCGCTTAACTTTCAAAACCCATTTGTTTCCGATAACTTTGCGTCCAGGCGGAAAATCAACTAACTCCCATATGGAGTTATTGTCCATGGAGCTTAACTCATCCTACATTGCAGCCATCCACTCTCCTTCAATAGGTAAAGAAAGCGCTTCTCGATAAGAAGGCTCATCTTCCCCTTTAGTAGCACAAATCCCCTCAATCTCAAAATGACGACGAGGAATGTTACCTCTCTTGCTATGGTGCAGCTCAAGAGGTTCAGGAATTACTAATGGAACACTTCCACTAGTCTGAGGATGACTCCCACTGTCTCTAGCGATCTCAGGAACTAATTCCCCACCCTCGCTGGAAGATAGTGGTACGTCACTTAGTTCTCCCAACTTATAGAGGTCTAAACCCTCATTGGCATCACCTATGCTAGGGAAATCATTCTCAATGAAATCAACATCACGTGAATCGACTTCAGTCATTCCCTCGTCAGGATGCTCACCAAACATCACATAGCCTTTCGAAGCATCAGGATATCTTATAAAGATATGCTTTATGGCTCTAGGACCCAGTTTCCCATACTTATAGTTAGTGTTGTGAACATACCCCGCTGATCCCCATAGGTGTAAATGCCCCAAATTGGGCTTTTCGCCATGCTATAGCTCATAGGGAGTTGAGGAAACAGACTATGAAGGCACCCTATTCAGGATATAGGAAGCAGTCAGGAGAGCATCCCAAAAAGATATTGGGAGGTTGGCCTGCACCATCATCAATCTAGTCATATCTAGAAGAGTCCTATTCCTCCTTTTTGCAACACCATTTTGTTGCGGGGTTCGAGGAATAGTGAGATGTCTTAAGATCCATTTTTTCTCATAAAACTCCTTAAATTGATCAGACAAATACTCGCATCCGCTATCAGTCCTAAAGGTTTTTAAGCCTTTTTCATGCTTGTTCTCAACCTCTGCCACAAAGCGCTTGAAGCAATCCAATGCTTCACAGCGGTGAGAGAGAAAATAGACATAATCGTGAGAGAGAAAATAGACATAACCGTATCGTGAATAGTCATTAACCAGTGTGAGAAAATAAGAGGCCCTATGACGTGCCTTTTTATTCATTGGCCCGCAAATGTGTGAATGGACAAGCTCAAAATTAAAGGTTGAGTAGCTCTTTTTGCTTCAAAAGGCTTTCTACAGGCTTTGCCTGCTAGGCATGGTTCACATAAGTGTAGGTCGACTTTGGTGAGTAAGCCTAAAAGGCCTTCTCTAGCCAATCGAGTCATCCTATCCCTTCCTATGTGACCTGGCCTTGCATGCCAAGTTACAGAATCAACATTACTACTATCAATCACATAAGATGATGCTGAATTAACAGATGAGTAAAAGAAACATCTAAATTTAATTTAATAAAACCATCCACAAATGATCCATGTCCAAAAAATATTCCATCCGCATAAATAAAACAAACCATTATTCGAAAATTCAAAAGAAAAACCAAAACTAATCAAAGCAATAACTGATAATAGATTATACTGGATCCCAAAGACATGAAGTACATCATGAAGAAACATATTGCGACCGGAGCGCAAGTGAAGTTGGTACGAACTGACTCCAATAGCATCCTCACTAGTACTATTTCCCATGAACACCTTGTGGATGCCTTTAGGAACACGGCGATAATCTACACACCCCACCCGATCTCGGGCTACATGTTTTGTTGCTCCTGTATCTACAATCCAATCAGGGAGAGCATGAGCAACTAAAACATGTCGTTCATACACATATGTCACAAAAAGTGAGTGAGTTTGTTACCTTCTTCGGCTCGGTGCAATCACGAGCGATGTGCCCATTCTTTTGTCAGTTAAAGCATTTGATGTTCTTTCCACTGCGCTTGCCTCTGCGACACTTGTTTTTCCTTTTAGGCACACTATTGCTACCTCCTCCACTATTTCCCCCTTTTTTAGGCGCACTGTTGTCTCCTCTTTTGCGCTTAGACCCACTGGTCTTACGCAGATTGGCTCCAACTAGGAGAGCCTGAGTATTTTGGTTTGCCACAATACGCTCCGCCTCTAACTCCACATACCGAGAGATATCTTTGAAATTCTTGATATTCTCGTTGTGAGTGAGGATCTGCTTCACGTGCAGCCAAGAATCTAGAAGTGACCTGATTACAGCCTGGACCTGCTGCTCATCAGTAAGGACATTCCCCGCAGCATTTAGGTATTGAATCATATTGGACATCCCCTAAGATGCTTAGTCATCGATACCTTGGGATCCTTACGATGGGTCTCAAATTTTAATACCAAGCTCCTAAGCCTGGTGGTAGACATGCTGCCGAAAGTGAACCTCAGTTGTTCCCACATGGCCATGGCAGTAGGGAAGTTCTCATACTCCCCTATGAGGTCATCGTGCATGCTGTTCAACATAATGTAGCGTGTACAATGATCCTTCTTGGTCCAGGCTTCAAAAGACTCAAGGTCACAACGGTATTGGGCCTGAGTGCCCACACCCTCAACAGGTGCCACCATCGTAGTGGTCAAATAGTTGGTAAGGTCATGTTCTGTAAGGAGGAATTCCATTTTTCTATGCCACATATCGTAGTTTGTGACCATTGGGAGGCTTGTGCAATGTAATTTCTATAATTATTGTCTCTAAAATCGATTTAATTAAATATTTGGTTTAATTTCTATGAAAATATTGGGCAATCTTGTTGCCACCAATATTTAATTTATCCCGCCATGGTTTGTGAGACTTTTTACACTCCTACATGAGTTGAGTGTATTATTCTATCCATCAAAGGCCACCTTGTATGTTTATGTGCTAGCATATTAGTTTAAGAGATGGATAGAATCTTGAATTGGATAATTCCTTTTGGAGCTTATGTTTGTTTGATCCTGGTTGATAAAATGAGTTCTTTTTCATAGTTTGTGGCGGCATCCTCATTTATTTATGATGTAAGTAGATCATTTGTAGTAGGTTTTTTCATAGTTTGTGGCGGCATCCTCCTGTGCTTCTTTATTATATCTTGTGGATGTCATTAGTAGAGATATTGTATCTCCTTTTAATGAGAAAATTTGTTCAGAAGTCAATATGGAATTATATTCCTAACCTACTCAATTGGGAGATGATTAGGAGTTATTCGAATTTTCGATATTGATGAGTAGGAAGGGATAATAATTTTAAATTGAATTCTATACAAGATAAAAGAATATGCAATTAATATTAATGTCAACCTTGCTTTGCCACTGTAAGACATGTGCATGTGTACATATAACACATATACAAATAATAATCGGGTTTAGAAGGTTGTTACCTTAATGCGGAATCAACCCGGTCATGGATGCCAACGTCCTGTTGTTACAAGCCCCACAACGAACCTCCGTGCTCGTTTCTATGTCCTCGCAACATAGAAAATAACCACAATGAACTATCCCCAATATTGTTCACGTACTCACGTCTAAGGAGCTGTAATGGTGATACTCCAAGAGAGAGCTCTAGTGAGAGAGAGAGAGAGAGAATGCGTAGGGAGAAGAGTGAACTTAGTTCAGCTCTGATATTACCTCATATATCACATGGATAGAATCCTAAAGTGATATGGATTGCACTCATGCAATCCCATATCATCCCAACCACTTATGATTAGGACTTATCCTAATCCTATTAGGTTATCAACCTAAACTAGGATGCTTGCCCTTAATGGGCGGATATGGGACGGGCCTTAACCTAGCCCAAAAGTCTTACACATTTGAACAAACTCAAGACCTTAGAGTTGTTTAGAACTGGAAATACTTCACAATTCAGGAATTTAAGGGAAAATTTTAGGTAAAACAAACTTCAAGAATGAAATTAAGAGAAAAGTAGTGTGTAAAAAAAAAATGATATGCACATGTCGAAATTCAGAAATCATTCAAGATAGTTGAGGAACTTGCATATAATGTGTCAAATCTTTACGATCTTCACCAGTAATTTAAGAGATATTAAATCATGCTAGATAGCAAGTTCGGTATAAATATTATGTTTAGGGTTAATTACACAAATCCGTTTTCAATATTCAACTCTATTTAGGTTCATTTCCTCCATTAGTTCATTGGCAACTCTATCTGGTTTAATGCAAATTGAAATGAGCAAACTGCTCTTTTCTTTTTACCCCTTTAATTATACTAGTTAGTGCACACGTGTGTTGCATGTGAAATTATTTTTATATTTAAGTTTATTTTATAATTTTTCAAGATGCCACAAGACCATTAACAACATTTATCCATTAAAATTAGACTCTACCAATCATTCAAAATGCTCCAATCCTATCAATATTTTAAAACCTATAAACACTTGCCCTTTAAAATGCTTCAAAATTATAAGAGCTCAACAATAGTTAAAACTCTACAATTCAAAATGCTTCAAGATTATATTTTTCTAAAACAATCAACAACATATTCTTCCAAATGCTTCAAAACTATTAATTCGACATATCTAGACTAACCCCTTTCCATGCAATTTTATACCCATCTATAGAACAGGAATTCTCAACCAGTTTCCTAACCTTTCTTTTAAAGCCTTTCGCCTAGTTAAAGTCTCAATATTATTCTTCAACCTATAATGCCAAAAAAAAACAAAAAAAGAAGTTATAAATATCTATCAATGCTCATTATATAAATTCCATACTACTACAAAGAGAACACACCTTCCTGCTCTTTTGTTGGTGTCAACAATGTAATTAATTTTGTCTTATTTCAAAAAATTCCCAATTATGTTATGGTTATGAATATAGTGAATTTAACTCAAATTCACCATATTTCAAGCACTACACCAAGTGCATAAAATAATAGAACATTATCAGGGCTAAATTAAAGATTATTTTCATACAACCAATGATACTTTATGAAGTCCTAAGGTTTTATCCACCTGTGAATGTTTAATATCAACATGCTTACAAGAAACCTAAGACAGGAGGTGTCTACCTTCCGGCCGAGTTGATGCTACGCCACCTAAATATTCAAAATTAGTGGACCGGAGAGATTTGTTAAAGGAGTTATGAAAGGCATCTAAGGATTAGATTGATGGGAGCGGAAATCCCATGAACTCGTGATAATGTTTATGGATCATGCCACAAAAAAAAATAAATAAATAAATTCGAATCCTTTAACATAAATAGAAGAATCCGTACCTTTAAGATCTGTCTGGATTGATCTCAATGAAACGAACTGCAGAAGACTGCTCGAGCTCTTCAAGCCTTCTACCGTATTCCTCCTATGCCAGAACGTGAAGAGAGAGTGGCTCTCTTTGTGCTCTCCTTGTTGGACGGCTGCCTCTAGGGTTTAGAGAAAATATTTCGTCTTAACCTAGAGGCTGCCCAACATGGCATATATATAGGCTACAGTAGGGACCTAAAGGCAAATAAGTTTTGGGCTCCCAATGTAAATATTAAAACCTATTTACATTAATTATAATTCATTCCACTAAAGAATTATAACTGCACTCCCTACCTTATTCGAAAATAAATTTCGAGCTCTTTGTTATTAAATACTAATTAATCTCCCCACGTTAAGATTACAGATACCCGTTGATTAAATTAAATTACTGACAATATTATTTAATCAACATCTATTAATCTCCTTGAGACCTTCCACTTAACTTATTTGATATGTCGGATACAAAATCCACCTGCAGGGTTTGACATAATCAAAACTTATAAGTATCCTCAAGGGGGTATCATCAATCCCTATAC
>JAESVK010068426.1:0-12595 GCA_017140935.1 Hamamelis virginiana
TAGGTTAGGGTGAACCCAAAGGGTCACACACAATAGAGAGTAAGTGATTTTCTTAAGCTTGTGAGAGGGGAATCCTGTCTTTGAGTTATGTTTGACTTTAATTATTAAAGGTTAATTAATTATAAGTCAAAACTAACCAAGAATAGGATTGCTCTATTCAAGGATGTTTGGTCATGCTAGCACTAGTAACCAAACACCCCTTAAAGAGGAGAAAGTCTATAAATATGAGTGTTTTACACACTCTAGGGTTAAGAGAACCCTAGGGCCGAAATTTCTCTCTCCTCTCCCTCTCCATTCTAGCTTGCTACAAAGTGTTGTGGAAGACTAGAGAGCTTAGGGAGTTTTATTCTCGTGTGGATACGCTTTGGAGGTTTCATTCGTTTGAAACTCGAAGGAAAGCTACATCAAAGAAAGCACAATCAAGTAAGGTTATTTTTGTTTGAATATTCATTCTTGATTGTTCGTGTTTTTAATATACATGTACCTAATGCTTGAATCGATTCTTGGAGGTTTTGTGAACATGGATTGTTTTTGTAAAATGAAAAGTTTTGTTTTACCTATCTTTCGCTGCGTATCCATGTCTGTTGTTTTCACAGAACCTTTCAGCAAACGCCCGTTTTCATCGGTCAGAAATGCTCAGAATGCCGCGAGGATCGCAATGGAATCAAGTTTCAGCGAAATGGACGCCTGAGATGGCCGGAAAATGAGGTGGAAGGTGGAGAGGTGCGGTGGCTATGGAGGTTTTCAAGCGAAAAAGGTGGTGGAAATGAACAGTTTTCGCGCGGGGAAGCCCTTTCAGGCGGATATTTGCACTCTCTATCGATAGCGAAATCTCGCTATCGATGGTAACATTATTCTGCCGCGCAATGAAGCTTTTTTATTTTTTTGATTTCAAAGTTTCTATCGATAGCGCAAACTAGCTATCGATAGCGAAGGTCAACGTTTGATAATTTCCACTTGGCTAAAATTTTTTATTTTAATACATTATAAACAGACATTTTATACCAAAATTGTACAAGAGACACCTCGTTACCCATGGCTGCTAAGTTATCGAAAAAATTGGCAACTTTTAGGCTCAAAAATAGGGTACTACGGGGGTCTTATACTCTAGAAATAATATACACGGCACAAAGACTCGAAGAAAATGGCCTTAAATCATTTTTTCAAAACTTGCACATTTATTCTTGACTGATTATCCAGATATTTGCATTCTAAAATACGCATGAATTAAGCATCTACGCAAGATATAACAGATAAGCAATAACCAAGGATTGGATTGATATGATGAATATTTGAGTCCCAAAAATGATCGAATGGTTCAAAATTTGCATTATTTGTCGCCAGTCTCCACTTTATAACAGGTTTTTATCAGATATTGCCCAGTATGAAGATTAAACCAAGTTCGTGCATGTGTATGATTGAATACAAGCTAATCACAGTAAAGTTACAATTAATGTATCGAAAATAGACAAATAGATATGATATAATGACAGAATAAACTCACAGTTTATCACGTATAATATATCAAAATCTATACAAATAATCACTATACAAATCAATGGTATAATATGTACACAAGAATGAGAAACAATAAATTATTATATATAACAATTTAAATGAATAAATAAATCAACATAGAAAAGAGAATATACAAACCCTCCCCAACTAGAAGTAAACATTGTCCTCAATGTTGAAAGGATGTCACGACCAGACGAGTGTGTAAGAACAAGGGGAAAGGGTGGGGGGGACTAAGTTTAACGTCTTCAGCCAGACGTGAAATTCCACTTTAGTCAAAATGATAGGTTGGGTCTTCCAAACTGACAGACTCAATTACCAAACCATCCCTAATGCCCTCACTATCAGTTATACCCTCAATAAACGGCTTAAGCCTTTGTCCATTCACAGAGAAGGACAAACTAGTTCGAGGATTTCGAATTTCAACAGCACCGTGAGGAGCAACCCTAGTCACCACAAAGGGTCCATCCCAGTGAGATCTAAGCTTACTAGGAAATAGCCTCAATTTGGAGTTAAACAGCCACACCTTCTGATTTGGTTCAAATGATTTTCTATTGATGTGTCTGTCATGAAACTCTGCTAAGAGTTCCTTCTCGGTTGTGGTGTAATTGATTTGGCCATCAACAAGGGTTTTACTAGCATAATAGATGACATGAGAGTCCTTCCCTAGTTTCTGCCCTAAAACCGCCCCAATTGCATAGTCAGAGGCATCACACATAACCTCAAATGGAAGGGACCAATTGGGTGCTTGCATAATTGGGGCGGTGCTCAAGGAAGAGCTCAGCTTTTCAAAAGCTTCCATACAATCTTTGTCAAAAACAAATGGGGCATCCTTGGCCAGTAAATTGCACATGGGTTTTGCAATCTTGCTAAAGTCCTTAATGAACCTTCTATAGAAACCCGCATGTCCCAAGAATGACCGGATTTGTTTGACAGTGGTTGGGGGAGGTAGTTTGGCTATCAATTCAACCTTAGCCCTATCTACTTCAATTCCCCTCTCAGAAATTACATGCCCCAAGACTATGCCTTCCTGAACCATAAAATGGCTTTTCTCCCAACTCAACACCAAGTTTTTCTCACAACACCTATTCAACACTTTGTCAAGGTGGGAAAGGCACTCATCAAAGGTGAATCCAAAAACAGAGAAGTCATCCATGAAAACCTCAAGAAACTCACCTATCATATCAGAAAAGATTGCCGTCATACATCTTTGGAATGTACTAGGCGCATTACACAAACCGAAGGACATACGTCTAAAGGCAAAAGTGCCAAAAGGGCATGTGAAGGTGGTCTTCTCTTGGTCTTCGGGGTACAGAACTATTTGGTTATATCCAGAATAACCATCAAGAAAACAGTAATAGCTTTGACCCGCCAACCTTTCTAGGATTTGATCAATGTAAGGGAGTGGGAAATGGTCCTTTCTAGTCTTAGAATTTAGCTTCCTATAGTCAACACAAACTCTCCATCCTGTAGTGGCTCTAGTTGGGACTAGAATACCCTGATCATTGGCTACTACAGTAATTCCAGACTTTTTGGGGACAACTTGGGTAGGAGCTACCCACTCACTGTCAGAGATGGGGTATATGATACCCGCATCCAATAATTTAAGCACTTCCTTTTTCACCACTTCCTTCATATTAGGATTGAGTTTTCTTTGGACTTCTCTAGATGGCCTAACCCCCTCTTCGAGGTGAATACGATGCATGCAAATGGATGGGTCAATCCCTTTCAAATCCGCCACCGACCAACCTATTGCTTCCCTATACTTTTTCAGAGTGTCAATAAGGGCTCTCTCTTGTAAATCACTCAAATCAGAGGCAATAATGACAGGGAGAGTCTCATTGGGACCTAAGAATGTGTACTTCAAATGGGAAGGCAAAGGTTTGAGCTCAAGTGTAGGAGGTGACTCCAACGAGCTAGGCATAGGTGTACTAGCCAACGGTGGTAATGGTTCGGGTGTAGGTTTCCAAGTTAGGCTACCTATGGATTGGGATGACTCTAGAACTTGATTAACTTCCTCGATGCATGAGTCTATATCAAAGCTATCAATATCAAAGTAGGCAAGGCATGCCTCCAAGGGGTCCTCAGTAAGGATGAATGGGAGGGACTCTTCCACTAGCTCATCAATAATATCCACAAATGAATATTCCTCAAAGTGATGAGGATGGTTAGCCGCATGATAAACTTGCAGCTTGGCCTTCATGTTGCCAAAAGACACCTCCATGATTCCAGATTTGCAGTGAAGAACTGCATTGGCGGTCACCAACAAAGGTCTACCTATAATCACAGGGATTTGGGGTCTACTACTGTCCACAGGCTCTATGTCTAGGACTATAAAGTCGGCAGGGAAGACAAAGGATTCAATTTTAACAAGGACATCTTGTAGAACCCCCCTAGGTACCTTAGTGGACCTATCAGCAAACTGGAGAACAGTAGGTGTGGGCCTTAACTCTCCTAACTCCATCTTCGCATACACAGAGTATGGAAGAATGTTCACACTAGCCCCAAAGTCTACCAAAGCTCTATCCACAAAATGATCTCCTAGGAAATAGGGTATTGTGGGTGTTCCAGGGTCACTCTTCTTAACAGGGATTTGATATTGGCAGACTGCACTAGCTATGTCAACAAGTGCAGAGGATTGAGCTAAATGCACACGCTCTCTCCTTTGATGGGTACAAAGATCCTTCAAAAACTTGGCATAAGATGGGATTTGTTTGATAGCCTCAAGTAGTGGAATATTGATTCGCACTTGTTTAAACACCTCCAACATATCATCAACAGAAACTCCTTTCTTAGCTTTTTTTGAAGGCGACACAAGCGCCGAAGGAAAATGAGCTTTGGGCACATAGGATGCCACGGGGTCTTCTACTCTAGAAGGAAAGTTATCCCTCTCTATCTCTTCAACAACCTCTTTTTCAGGGCTTCTCTCTTTTCTTTTGCTACTCTCATCACTCCCCACCTCTACAATTTGAGGGGAACTATCCTCCTCCATGACATCCTCTCCTATCCTATTATCCACCACTCTCCCACTTCTAAGAACGGTAATGGCTTGCACATCCTCATGCTTGACCGGCTCTTAAGAGGTAGAACTCTCAGCCACATAAGCTCCCTTGGGGTTCTTAATTGGTTGACTAGGCAATTTACCCTCTTCCCTACGGTTCAAGGAAGCTGCTATTTGGCCCACTTGGGTCTCAAGCTTGGCAATGGATTGCGAATGAGAATGAAGCAATTGATTGTTGGCTTCCATGGCTTTTAGAGCACTTAAGACTTGCTCTTCAAATCCCGGGGTTCTTTGAAGTTGTTGGGATTGTGGTGCTTGGACAACTTGTTGGGACGGAGGATGGTATGGTGGTTGAGAATGAGGCACCATGGTGCCTTGGGATTGGTATTGATTCTGAGGTTGGGGAGGCCTATAAGGTGCAACCATGCCCTGATTAGGTCCTTGGTAATTGGGTCTCATGGGTTGAGAAGATTGGATTGGAGGCCTAGGTGGTTGTTGTTGACCCCAACGAAAGTTAGGATGATTTGCCCATCCCGGGTTGTAGGTATTTGAGTAAAGGTCACTCCTAGATGGCATATACCCCTGGGCAACATTGACATGCTCTTGAATGAATTCGGGGTATTGCCCCGCCATGGGACAAGACAGAGTATCATGGGTAGGGTCCGAACATATGGAACAAAATTTAGACACTGAATTGACTATGGCCTTGGAAGGCTTCTCATGAAGAGCTATGAGTTGGTCTAATTTCTTGGACAACACCTCAATGTTTTGATTGGAAGAAGTGGTTTCAATCTCATAAATGCCTCCTTTCTTAGATGAAGAGGAGGATGGTGTTGGTGCGGTTTTCTCTCTCTCAGACAAACCCATGGATTCCATATGGTAGGAATCCTCACTCATGGTCTCAAACAATGCCCAAACTTCATTGTCACTCTTTCTCAAAACAGACCCTCCACAAGCCGAATGGACTAATTGCCTATCCCTCTCTCTCAATCCTTTAAGAAAAGATTGCACTATTTACCACTTAGGGATATCATGGTGTGGGCAAAGTCTAATCAACTCTTTCAATCTCTCCCAAGACTCGTAAAAGGACTCCCCCTCAATTTGGGTGAAGTGGGTAATGCTATGGCGCATCTGGGAGGTCTTGCCTATGGAATAATATCGGGCCAGGAAAAGCCTTTGAAGCTCCTCCCAAGTGGTCACAGGCCTAGGTGGCTCAAAGAACGTAAGCCAGTGCTTGGCTTTGTCCTTCAAAGAAAAAGGGAACAAGAACAGGCGTAGAGACTCTTGAGGGAAATCTCTAATCCTAATTGTGTTGCAGATGTTAACAAATTCAGTCAAATGATCGTATGGGTTCTCACGATCTAACCCATAAAAGTTAGGGAGCATCTGGATGGTTTGCTGTTTAATCTCATAGGTCAGCTCCTCTATATTCGGGACTTGAATGCAGGATGGGGGACTGAAAGTGTTAGGCATGAAATGGTCACGCAACAACATGGGTGGGACTGGTTGCGGTGGATTCTGCTGGGCAGCTCCACCTCCATTATTTCCTAAAGCATTGGCCATTTCTACGTCAATGACTGGTGGGGACTCTTGAGTATTTCGATGAGCAGCCCTAGCGGCTCTCAAAGTGTGTTCTAGGTCAAGGTCCAAAGGGTGCAACTCCTGAGATAGGGAACGCCTACCGTGCATGCAGCTCTACAACCCTCCCACAAAATGCTTAATGAATGCAATGAATGTAAGAATTAAATAATTAACGAAAGAATAAAAGAGCTAAGAAAACTCCCCTCGTTCCAAGTTGCTAATCTTTTTGCGGTCCTATCCAACCTGTTTAGCAAATTTAGCAAATTTTTAGCCTTCGAGGGCTTTTTAGCGCGCAAGCTCTGCAGGTGGCAGTACCTAGATTTAGTAACCTGAAATTAAGAAAATTATATCAAAGCTACGAAATGAAAAGAAAATAATATGAACAAGAAAGAATTGCTAATTACAACTAGAATAATTCCTTAAAACTTTAATTTAATTCAACGCACATTCCCCGGCAACGGCGCCAAAATTTGGTCGCACCACGGTGAGGGAGGTTATTTCCTCGCCACGCGCCAAGATTTAATTGTATTTATAAGACCACACTCAACGGAAATTTAACCTCAAGTCGCAAAGTTAGAGTGAGTGCGGGTCGTCCACAGAGAATTTGGTTGAATCAAGTTTAAAGTATATAAGAAGTTATGCTAGTGATTGCGATTCAAAATTGATTGATTGGTTGATGATTAAAGTCCTAATAAGAAATTAAAGACGCGTTAGATTGATTTAAAATAAGATAAAGTGGAGAAAGGTAATGGGGGTCGGTTCGGATTAGGGCAAGTTAATAATCACCGATTGTAATATGAAATGCTATTTAACATGGGATAATGGTAACCTAGACTACAAGAATAAGTTAACCAAAATGATATGAATGATTAAGTGTATAACGATTAATCAAAAGCCATAAACTATCAGAATCGAACGATAATGCATAACCTATGCTAATGATCAAACCACCATTAACTCAATCATTCATTAAAGTATGCACCACTTGTATTTGTATGAAATAGTAATCACAGAAAACTAAAACATATTGAGATAAAAACGGTTTAAAGCACTAGGCTCTCAAATACAAGTCTATCCCAAAGTTAAATAACATTAATTACAAAATGGTGACTAAAAACCTCACCCAAAATCCTTGCCTCACCCCATCACCGAGTGACCTAGCCGGCCATAACGTAGATCGGCGATCCGTAGATGCTCCTCATCATCATAGTCAAACTTGGGCCTATTTGGAGTAGAATGGATGGTGATTGGCTACCTAGAAAGTGCCAAGAAAAGCACTAGAAACCAAAACCTAACTTTATGAGCAACAAGACAAAAGTAAAGCTTTCTCTCTCTCTCCTCTTAAAGTTGCATTTATACTCCCATAAAAGTCAAGGAGCAAAAAGACAAGTGTATCCATCAAAGACTAAATTATTACAATAAAACATAGCATAAAAAACGAAGCAGACAGCCATCTATCGATAGCGTGCAGGGCACCTATCGATAGATGCTGCGAAGGTCAGCCGAAAATGAAGATCCATGAAGAATCTCTATCGATAGCGGTAAGAACACCTATCGATAGAGAACGCGGGAACCTGAATCGCCTTGGAACTGGAAGGGCATCTATCGATAGATGCAAGATGAGCTATCGATAGATGATGGAAATGCTGCCGAGAATGAGAAGTCAGAAGCCGCTATCTATCGATAGCTTGCCGCGCCTATCGATAGATCACAAAATAATTTCCAAATTTGCAGGTCCAGAGGCTGGCATATATCGATAGCTTGCTGTGCCTATTGATAGCTCACAAAATGAATTTCCCCAAATGCGAAACAGAAGCCGGCATCTATCGATATCGAGATCCACCTATCGATAGATGATCCTCGAAATGCTTTTTATTGAGATGCAGTGACTGTCATCTATCGATAGGCCAATGCATCTATCGATAGATGACCCAAAAATTCTCCAGAAACGCCCAGCTTGGTGCTCAATGCCTCCTCGACGCTGTCCCAACCTTCGACTGCGAGTCGCGCTTCATCGGAAAGCGAATTTGGGCTTCAAAATACCAAAAACCTACAATACACATGAAAACAACAAAAATGAATATCTTAACAAAACCTATCGAATTATACCATCATTAGCGTGCATTTAGGTCTAACAACTATGAAATTAGAGCATATGATTGTGAGCAATCAAGAATTAAATTAAATTTAATTAAGAATTTTTTTCATTTTATTTAGTTGAATTTCATATTAACGAAATTTTATTTTAGAGTACGTTTATTGTAACTGATAAAAGACAAATCTCACTATTCGTTTTTCTCTTTATTCGACAAAATTTATTGTTATTATTATTATTTTTTTAAAATATTCAAAACACTAAAAAAATAACAAACTTTGTTAATACTTTGTTGAATTAGGAAATTAATTGAAAATATAACTCTTAAAAAAGGAATTAAAGATAAATTTCATGTAATTAATATTGCAAGAGGGTAAAAGTGTTATTAACATTTAATGCGAGGGTATTTTAGTTGATCAAAGTTTTTCCAACATTGGGTCTTTTATAAGTAGTATAGATTTATAAAAGAATATGAAATAAGGTTAAATATTATATATCACAACTCACAAAAATGAAGTTATAAATAGCTTAGTGGTAAGGGCTTAGCATATAAGGCATATGTTTATAGAGGTTCCAGGTTCAAACCTCTTTATATGCTATGTATTAATTATTTTTATGAAAATGAATCGGAGATGAGGAATCCCCGCTGGGAGGGGCAACGGGGTGGGGCCCCCGCATTGTAAACTCGTCCCTGCCTCGTACCTCGGCGGGGCAAATTTTTTTTTTGCCCCATCCCCGCCCCGTGCCCCGCAAATTTTTTTAAAAAAACCAGCCCCTATAGGGGCGGGGCAGAGCGGGGCGGGGATGGGGAAAATTTCCATCCCTAGAGAGAGGGACTTCTAAAGAGAGGGGCTGAAAAGTTAAAAATAATTTGAGAAAGTTTAGGGGCACTTTCCTAATGTGTTGCTAACACTACGTTTATAGGGACACTTTTACTAAAAGTGTTGCAAAACATGAACTAATAGGGACACTTTTAAAAAAGCGTCGCATTAAGTAATTTTTTTTGGACATTTACGCGACACTTTCCTAAAGTGTTTCTAATACTACGTTTATGGGGACACTTTAATAAAAGTGTTGCAAAACATGATCTAATAGGTACACTTTCTAAAAAGTGTCGCATTAAGTAATTTTTTGGGACATTTACAAAAAGTGTCCTTAATGTGCAAAAAAAAAAAGTGTCCCCTTTGACAGTTTTTGTAGTAGTGAAAATCAATGAATTAGATATAAGCGAAAAGCTTAAAAAACAACTAACCAACCTTTTTATATATTTTTCTAAATCTGAAATTAAAATAGAAGAGGATCCTCAGATAGATGAAATTGCTTCATCTGATGAATCTACATCTTCTGTTCAATAACAAGAAGAAGAAGAAACTTGTAAAAAGGATTATAAGTGTATCAATATGATAACTAGAGAACAAAAAGTTCTTCTAGATATCATTGACAAGATACCTGATCGTCAAATGCAAAAAGAATACTTAATCAAACTAAAAGATAGTTTACAACCAAGAGAAAAAGCAAAAAGTTCTAACCAAAACTATAATCTCAATGAAATTTTAGAAAGGTTTGAACCAAAACATAAAAACAAAGAAGTAACAATCCAAGATTTGAAACAAGAAGTCAAACAAATAAAACTTGAACTAAAAGAATTAAAAGAAAGTACTAATAGTGATATAACTAATCTCAAAACACAGATTAGTCTATTACTATTAAGACAAAAACAAGACACTTAGTCTTCATCAAAAGAAATCGAAGAAGAACAGACTAATGAAACTTTCATTAATCTATCAACAAGAATCACATACCAGAAATGGCATGTAAAATTAACAATAGTAATCAACAAAGAATACATCATTGAGACAATAGCCCTAATTGATTCTGGTGCTGTTCTCAATTGTATTCAAGAAGGACCAGTTCCTACAAAATACTTTGAGAAGACCAAAGAACAATTAAGAGTAGCAAATGGATTAAAACTTCAAATTAGATACAAACTAACAAATGCACATGTATGCAATAATGGAGTCTACAAAAAGACACCATTTATTCTTGTCAAAAATTTGGAAAAAGTGTAATCTTAGGAACACCATTCCTAAATCTCATTCAACCTTTTCAAGTCAATGACAAAGGGATACATAAAGACACCATTTATACTTGTCAAAAATTTGGAAAAAAGTGTAATCTTAGGAACACCATTCCTAAATCTCATTCAACATTTTCAAGTCAATGACAAAGGGATACAAGAACATATTTTTGACAAAGTGGTAAATTTTCAATTTATCAGTCCCTCAAATATCAAAGATATCAATATGCTTAAAAGCAATGCTATATTTCCTGAAATCAACATGATCACAAGAAATATGAATCATCTTTTCTTTCTTAAAAAGGAAATAAAGCATCAACAAACTGAGAAAAATTTATCAAATGATAAAATCAAACAATCCATCCAAAATTTCAAAAGAAAGTTAGAACAGGAAGTTTGTTATGATATTCCAATTGCCTTTTGGTAACGCAAAAAATACATATTCAAACTTCCTTACAACAAAGAATTTTATGAAAAACAAATCCCAACCAAAGCTCGCCCAATTCAAATTAATCAAGAGCTATTGGAACATTGTAAAAAAGAGATCCAAGATCTCTTAAACAAAGGACTCATAAGGAGAAGCAAGTCTCTTTGGAGTTGTGCTGCCTTATATGTTCAGAAAAATTCTGAAATAGAAAGAGGAACACCAAGACTGGTTATCAACTATAAACCTCTCAATAATGTCTTACAATGGATGAGATATCCTTTACCAAACAAACAAGACCTAATCCAAAGATTAGGCAAAGCAACAATATTTTCAAAATTTGACATGAAATCTAGATTTTGGCAAAATTCAGATTGATGAGCAAGATAGATACAAAACAACATTCACGGTCCCATTCGGACATTTCGAATGGAAATTGATGCCTTTTGGACTAAAGAATGCACCTTCAGAATTCCAAAATATCATGAACTATCCACTCCATACACCAAATTTATTATAGTTTATATAGATGATGTCTTAGTCTTTTCAACATCAATCAATCAACATTGGGATCATCTTAACATATTCTTTAAAACAATAAAAGCTAATGGATTGGTTTTATCAATCTCTAAAATAGTTTTGTTCCAAACTAAGATTAGATTCGTAGGACACAACATTCATCATGGAACCATTCTTCCAATTGAAAGATCTATTCAATTTGGAAACAAATTACCAGATGAAATCAAAAACAAAACACAACTTCAGAGGTTCTTATGATGCCTCAATTACATTGCAGATTTTTTTTCCAAATCTGAACCAACTCTGTGCTCCTTTATGAAGGAGACTTAGGAAAAATCCTGCTGCCTGGACAGAGGAACTACATCAATAGTTAGACAAATCAAGCAAATAGCTCAACAACTCCCATGTCTTAGCATAGCAAATCCAACAGCCTTTAAGGTAGTCCAAACCGATGCATCAGACATAGGTTTTGGAGGAATCTTATTACGAAGAGATTCCATAAAAAAAGAGACGATAGTCAGGTATCATTCAGGTACTTGGAACCAAGCACAAAAAAATTATTCTACCATCAAAAAAGAAATTTTATCAATTGTTTTATGCATATCAAAGTTTCAGAGTGATTTAATAGATCAACAATTTTTAGTTCGTGTGGACTGTCAAGCAGCAAAACCAGTTTTACAAAAGGATGTAAAAAATATTGCATCAAAAAATATTTTCGCCAGATGGCAAGCAACATTATCTTCCTTTGATTTTCAAATAAAATATATTAAAGGAAATTCAAATTCCGTTCTTGACTTCCTTACCGATAATTCCTGTAGGGGACAATATAGCAATGCCTCCAAAAATAAAACCAAGGTACCCCCCAAAACCCCAAACAACAGGACCTTCGGTTCAACACTCAACAAAAGAGTCCTATGGACTTAAACCAATTCAATCAAAAGCTTAGGCCCAACAGACCGAGGAAGATGAAGAAGAGAATCATCAACTCCTTCTTACCAACAACCCCTTTCAAAGCCTTCGAGAATCAATTCTTGAACCAAAATAATCTCAATCAAAGTTTCCAGCAACATATGCAGAATCTGCAAGAAGTTCAAAAGTGGTGGAGGTTAAACCTACACCAATTTCTAAAAAATCAAAATATTTTCTCAAAAATGAAAAGCTAGCCATCATGGTAGTAGAAAAAGAAATTTCAAAATTACAACCTCATGAGGTTGCTCAACAAGTTTTTCACCAACTTTTCAGTATCTAACTACTGATTTCAATAAAACACAAAAGTTTTATGAATTTATCCTAGTAGATACTGATTCAAAAAAATTCAAAATTATCCAGATGTCAACAACAAGAGTGAGATTTCTGATTCTACTTGTAGCATTATCAAAATCC
>JAESVK010068426.1:12605-41812 GCA_017140935.1 Hamamelis virginiana
CAACAAGAGTGAGATTTCTGATTCTACTTGTAGCATTATCAAAATCCTCACGCCTTCTACATGGGATCAAGTATTATACAGGCCCAAAAGGTTTTCTCAGCCTTTTAAACCCCAATATTATTCATATCTTGAATATCAAAGGGCCTGGTATAATACCTTTTATTTTCAAAATAAGATATGTCGTCATTCATGGTTATTTTATTTTGACAAAAAATTCTCATGGGACATACCCCGCTGGTTTTATGACTGGTGGGTATACTTAGGACCAACAACTTCAATCTTGCCAAAACCCATTCTTGAAGGGTATCTGATCTTTTAAGAAAAAATCCAAATTAATCAACAGCTTCAGGCTTTTCCAAAATTGGTCCTATTTTTTGGACATTTTGGTCTATCCTGGATTATGTATTGGCAATATGAATTTCTACCAACAGGTATATTTCCAAGCTTAGGAATATCTTTCAACATCAAATGGTGGGATGCGGCCAAAATCGATAGCATCACTCCACAAGCAATAACCAAAGGGTTCAAACAACATCTAACAATATTCAGCTCAGGTCTATGAGAGAGTTCCAGACTCCTTATGGGCAAAAATAAAATCATTTAGCAACTGGCCTTAGCTCCTTTATCATCCAAGAAGGATATCAGAAAACAACTCCAAGAGGCTCTTTCCTCTTTAGAAGACAACAGCTCAGAATCTGAAGAAGAAGATTATTCAACTCCGGATCTAGCACAAAACAATCAAGATGACTGTTTTGGCATCTTCGCTCCCTTAGGATAAAGGAATCCTTGCTTTTGGCGCATGATCTCTTGTCAAAAGCAACAAAAGTAATAAGATGCTGCAAAAAAAAAAAGAAAAAAAAAAGCATGACAAAGCAATTATTCCCATATGGGTACACAGCAGAAAAGAAAACAACTCGTGACAAGAAAAAGCAGCTATTCCCACATGAGTGCTGCTACAGTCACTACTCCTGACAAACAAGAGCAATTATTCCCACATGGTACACAGCAGCAACATAGCAGAAAAGCAAACAGCAATCACTCCTCGTGACAGACAAGAACAACTATTCCCATATGGGTACATAGCAGCAATACATCAACCCTCCCTCTATATAAAGAGCCCTTAAGCAAAAAAGCAAGGCATCAATACTGATCCGTAGTTCTCCCACTGGTTCTTGGATCACCATCAACTGATCCTTAGTTCTGTAACGCCCCAACTTGACGTCCGTATAGACCATTCCGGATAGGTCGACACGTGTCAAATTGAAGGTACAATATGTACTGCTCATCCATATTTCCTCACGAGAGACAAAGAATATATATTTAACAATATGAAATGATATGTACATACATTATGTCCCAAACGCTTTACAAAAAATAATAATACAAATCATGATAATGCCATCAATACTGGCAATCCATACCATGATGAATTCCCAAGAATTCTAGGAATATATTAATATAAATACATATCTCGTAATAATGCAGTAAATAAAGACTGGTCTGGTTACCACCACGGCTATCTTTTCACAAACATGCGTAGAGCTCTCTATAGGTCGGACCTCTAGCAAAAAGTCTGCTAATCTGCTGTATAAAACATAGCAGTTAGGAATACTATAACCTTTACCAATTAATAATAATAGTGGGATACATGGAATATGTAAATAACACAGTTTTCTAATATCAGTTCTAAAACAATATAAATAGTAATTCCAAAACATGTGTGGACTTTATGAGAATACCATACTTACCTTCATATTTACAAACCTTTTCCCATTTGTTCAAAATGCTTCGTGTTTTGAAAACCATTTCCATTCCAAAACCAAATCCCATTTTCCAATTTCATTTGTTCACAATCCATATCCATCAATTCATTCATTTGGCTCACGAAAGTAAAAGTAGCTATCTTTTAGGCTAACAAGCCCTTAGCGCAGCATTCTAAAATAATACATAACCACAACGGGTTCTTTATCAATGGTAAGCCACTTGCATAGGCCATTTTTCCTTCGAGTCCGCTCATAGGCTCCACCTAGGACACTATGCCCTTATAATTCCTTCAGGTCCAACCCATTACGCTACGCCCTTTATGAATACTGACTGAGCCAAAATATATAACATTCCATGCATTTCATTACATAATAATATCACATTTGCCAACCAGGCATAAATCATTGCCATACATTTCATTTCATGATAATATCACATTTGCCAACCAGGCATAAATAATTCACAAGGCAAGTCACCTTTTCAAAATACTTTATGGTACCATTGCTTATAAATATCATTTCCATTTCACAACATTCAATTTAATAAAATCAAAGGAATATCTATTTAAAATATTGCTTGATCCTTCTCATTTATAAATCATTTCATAAAATCAAGCATATAATTATAAAACCAAATGTCTCAATTTTTATTTATATAAATAGTGTCCATATATGCCATTTTTATATTTTCAATAAATAAAGAGCTCATTCCCATGTTTATGAATACTTATATTCAGTACTAAAAATAGTTTACTTAGTAATGGAAGTAAGTTCTTGAAAACCTTTTAATGTCATACCTTGGTTTTCATTTTATAATTGTGCCACACAGTTCAACAGTTTACAAAGCAGTATATTCCATGTATCCATTTCTCCATAAAATAAACAGTGATGTTTAAAATGACATATAAGTCATGTCATTTGTAAAGCATTAAAAAAAAATCTCATCATTATCAATAGGTACAAGGTTACGTATTCCTACCTCAACTCCACAGTGTTTCCAATCCATATGGCTCCATGAGCCTCCCAAATGCAATGCTCAATGCACCCAATGAAAATGGTAATTTCAAAGACCTTCCAAATCTGGAAATAATAATTTATGGAAAGAAAAATTAAGAATAAAGCACAAAGGATCTCAAAATCCAAAATAAAACAACTCGTACTTTTAAACCATTCATTTATGAATCTACGGACCAAATACCTAAAAGTCCCAAACCAAAGTCCTCAAGACTTCCAAGACATATTCCCAACTATGTCAAGATGCTACACATCAAATTTCATGGCTAAAGTCCAAGAGGTTAAAAAGATATACATCGGGCAGTAAATGAATGTACTCAAAAAGAGCAGTACTTAGTATTTTCATAATAACTCTCTTTCTACTACAAATCTAACCACAAGACTTATATATTCAGAAGATAGACTTCTCAAGCTTTTCGTGCATATAAAATATGCCCAAAATGGAGTCCGTGTGAAAAAGTTATGACAAAACGAAGTGTTATATAAAAACCAAGGAAAATAGACTTTTGGTGACCCCAAATGTGTGCGCGTATATATATATATCTATATATATATAGGGTCAAGTTCCTCTTTCACCCTATTTTGACACCTATGTTTACACCTCATTTTCAAAACAGTATCGATGATAGATATTTTGATGAACCGACCGTTGGATTCAATACCTTTCTTATGCATATCATGTATACAAAAAATCATAGTGATCCAACGGTTAGATTTTAAGAAATGTCACTATAAAAAATTGTTATGTTTTTAATTAATAAAAAAAATAATAGTTCTTCAAAATGATATTTTTCAAAAACTAACCATTGGATCACTCCGATTTTTTTCATACATGAAAAACATAAGATAAGTATCTAATTTAACGGCCAGTTTTTCAAAATTTTCGATTTACAGTAGTATTTGAAAATGAGGTGTAAACATAGGTGTCAAAATAGGGTGTAAGGGAACCTATCCCATATATATATATATGCTTTTTGTAAAGTGTCAAGCTGACACAAAAAGGTATAACATATATAATAATAATATATTCATGGGCTGATTCGACCATGGAAACGCAGCGGAAAAAAGGTTTTAAAAATTTCCATGATCAACACCCCAAGATAGAACTCAAACAATGCAAAACAAATCAATACAATTAATTAAACAAATAATTAAAGTACTTACTTGTTCTTCTTAGATGATCGAATGTCCTCACGAAACTCCAAGCCCCAAAACTATGGTAGCCTCCAATGCTAGTCCACGCGAACACAAGATTTCCCAAACCCTCTTGATCTTCACAACCCTTGGAAAGAGAGGCCCTTGGATGAGTGTCTCGCACGGCCTTTAGGGTTTTGTCTTTCTTTTTAAGTCATCTCATCTTTTGGGGTGTTTGGTTACAAATGCTAGCTTGACCATTCATTCCTATTTACTTAATAACACTCTTGGATTAGATATCCTTTGACTCCTAATTTATTAACCATTAATAATTAGAGTCAAATTTATATCAATTAGAGTGTTCCTCTCTTACAAGTTTAAGAAACTCACTTATGCTCTTTTGTGTGTGACCCATTGGGTTCATCCCAATCTAGTAGTGGCAGGGGACATTGCATGTCTCCCAAAATAGAAACTTTCTATTTTTAGGTTCGATTGGAACAATTCCAATTTTGCCCTCAATGATAACTATTATCACTAGGCCTTCACTAGTCATGAGTGACATCTAGCAATATGTCATGACATAACATTGGTGTGGGTGAATATACAAACGTATAAATGAACCCTTCGTGCTATAAATAATCCCTCACCAAACAATGTCTTGATTAAGTTAGTTGGGTATGGATTCAAGTCAAACCCTAACTAATCCCGTGTTATAAATTCATCAGAGTATAATCTCAATTAGGTTAACCCTTGAAAACACTTTTCCTTGGTTACCTACGGCTTTGGCCAAAGACTTCATTGAGATATTATCTGTGAATTAACTATGACATTCGTCCTTTCATATTAAGGGTGGTGATCCTCTATTGCACACTCACCTATGTTCATATATAACTCACTAGAGCCAATGAGTACCGATTACATCCTTATGGTTAAGGGTGTACGAGATACTATCAAACTCTAGTAATTCATACATAAGATAACAAGTGGTGTCTCAAGTCTAAGGATTACAAGTGTGACTATACACATGAGCAGCTTTTGACATACAAATAGAATTCCATAAGTTGTACTCATATTGGTTACGTTCGGTGTACTTGTTCTCTAACAAACACCCATAGGTTTACTATAGTGTCACTACACAGATGGCATGAGACTCACCATCCTCCCAAAGGAGCTAGTATAACCTGAGCTAATCTTAACGATTTATAATCGTCCAAATATATAAACTTATAATCAGGAACTGGTTTAGGAGAGATGTACTTGAGAGTTGTAAGTCTCTCTATCTCAACACTTGAGATATAACTCTCTATCATGCTATCCAAGGACTTTATCATGAACGGTAATTAAACTCAAGTTTACATGATAAATAAGCCATTTCATAAATGAATAAAGTTTCATACGTGATTATAATGAAATATAAGTTCCCTAGATACAACCTAACGATTGGTTTTATGGCATACTTCTAACAATCTCCTACTTGTACTAAACCCAATTAGTGATGTATCTCATACCCATCTTCTCAAGATGTTGATCCAAGGTCTTCTAGGAAAGAGCCTTGATAAGTGGGTCTGTGGCGTTAGCCCCAGATACTACTATTTGTATATTGATATCTCTTCTATTAATGATTTCTCAAATCATATTGAAGCGCTTTTCAATGTGCTTGGACTTCTGATGAGACACAAGATTATAATATTGAACGATTCAATATTCTCCAAACAGCTTCGCTTCCGAGGAGTCTACATACTCAGCCTCTGTAGTGGAATCCACTGTAACTGCTTACAGCTCTTCGAACTAAACACTCCACCATTTAAGGTGAACCAATATCCAGATGTAGACTTTCTATCATCGATGTCTGATTAAAAGTCTAAATCAATGTATCCATCAACTTTGAGCTCATCTCTTCCATAGACAAAAACAAATCCTTAGTCATTCTCAAGTACTTAAGGATGTTCTTGATTGCCACCCAGTGTAACTCACCTGGGTTAGACTGATGTCTGCTGACAATGCTTACAGCATGACTGATATCAGGTCTAGTACATAGCATAGCATACAAGAGACTCCCTACAGCCGACGCATAAAGGATCCTACTCATTTGCTCTCTTTTTCCCGATCTGTCTTGGGAGACATATCCTTGGAAAGATGAATTCCATGTCTAAAGGGAAGCAAACCCCTTTTGGAATTCTCCATACTGAACCTGTTCAGTACTTTATCTATGTACATGGATTGGGAGAGAGCAAACAACCTCTTAGATCTATCTCTATAGATCTTTATACCTAGTATATAGGTTGCTTCTCCCAAATCCTTTATGAAGAAGTTACTAGAAAGCCAAAGTTTTATTGTAATTCCTACATCATTCCCAATGATTAGGATATCGTCCACATATAGGACTAGAAATGTGACTGCACTCCCATTAACCTTTTTGTACACACATGATTCATCCATATTCTGAATAAAGCCAAACGATTTGACTGCTTCATTAAATCGGATGCTCCAATTTCGAAAATCTTGCTTTAGTCCATATATGGATCGCTGTAACTTGTACACCTTGTGGTCTTCACCACTAGATATGAAGCCCTTAGGCTGTTCCATATAAAGATCTTCCTCAATATTTTCATTAAGGAATGCAGTCTTTACATCCATTTGACATATCTCATAGTCATAGTGTGCTGCTATAGCTAGTAAGATCCTAGTGGATTTTAGCATAGCTACTGGTGAAAAGGTATCCTCATAATCAACACCTTGTTTCTTATTATACCCTTTTGCCACTAGCCTAGCTTTGTAGGTCTGTACCTTTCAATCTGAGCCTATCTTCTTTTTGTAAATCCATTTACAACCTATAGGTACTATACCTTCAGGTGGATTTACTAAAGTCCAGACTCCATTGGAATACATTGAATCCATTTCAGATTTCATGGCCTCTTGCCATCTTCTCGAGTCGATGTCCAACATCGCTTCTTCGTAAGGGTAGGATTATCTGGATGTTCCTTGTCACCAAGTAACAATTCCTCACTAAAATCATCGAGATACCCATATCTCACTAGAGGAGCAGATATTCTACCAGATCTACGAAGTGTTGGTGAAACTGTAGGTATTGCCTCAACAGGGGCAGGTGTGGTATCAGTGTTGGTCTGTTTACTCTCGGATACTTCCTCGAGATCTATCACTTGACCTTTGCCTCCTTCTTGTATGAAATTTCTTTCAAGAAGACAGCAAACTTATTAACAAAGACTTTCTCTTCGCTAGTGTGATAGAAGTAGTATCCCAAAGACTCTTTTGGGTACTCTACAAACCTACACTTGTCTAACCTAGCTTCCAGTTTTGTTGCATTTTGGTTCTTAACATATGCAACGTAACCCCAAACCCTTAGATGCGTTAGGCTTGTTTTCTTCCCATACCATATCTCACATAGGATGTCTTAGGGACAGATTTGGAAGGAACTCTGTTCAGTAAATAAGCAGATGTCTCTAATGCATAGCCCCAAAAGGATATTGGCATATTAGTATAACTCAGCATCGATCGTACCATATCCATCAAAGTACGATTTCTCCTTTCAGATATACCATTCAGTTGAGGTGTACCAGGAGGAGTCCACTATGATAACATGCCAGCCTCAATAAGATGATCTAAAAACTCAGTGGTTAAGTATTCTCCTCCGCGATCTGATCAAAGAGCTTTAATACTCTTGCCAGTTTGTTTCTCTACTTCAGCTCTGTATTCTTTGAGCTTTTCAAAGGTTTCAGACTTGTGTTTCATTAGATACACTGTACCTAACCGTGAGTGATCATCGGTAATGGTAATGAAGTAGGTGAAACCACCTCTGGCAACCTTATTCAAAGGTCTACATACATCAGAATGTATTAAGCCTAGTATGTCTCCTGCCCTCTCACTGTGACCTGTAAAGGGCGATTTGGTCATCTTACCCATGAGACAAGGTTCACAGGTAGGTAAGGGTACAAGTACATACGAGCCCAGTTGCCTATCCTTACCAAACTTGTTAATCCTTTCCTCACTAATATGACCTAATCTCAAATGTCATACATAGGTTGAGTTTTTCTCATCTCGAGGTCTTTTATGCCTTTTAACATCATGTCCTTTCTCTAAGTAGTTTACACTACCATCCATGTTTAAGAAATACAAACCATTTAGATATATGCCAGAACCAACAGATTTATTCCCAATAGAAATAGTACAACTATCCCTATTGAAAACAAATTCATAGCCATAACAAGTTAAGGATGAAACCGAAATAATGTTCCTGACTATTCCCGGCATAAATAAACAGTTGTCTAATTTCATAACATATCCTGATGGCAGGTTTAAGTCACAAGTCCCAACAGCAGCAACGCTTGCTCCATTTCCTACTCGAAGGGTAACTTGATCTTGACTTAATTTTATGCTTTCTCTTAGTTTTTCAATATTCTTACATATATGAGAACTAGCCCCGGTATCTAATACCCAAGAGGAAGCATCGCTTAGTGATAGATAATATCCTGAATTAGGAACACTTTTCAATTCAGTAAGCCTCTTATTATTAGAAAGTTCAGTCAAACAGTAGTCGTTTTCATTATTAGATATTTGTTTGAGTATAACCATGATATCTACAAAAATAAGTAACAAATTAATATATTTCATTAAACCATAATAACTTGGTCTTTAGTTTTATGGTGTCTCCCATTATTTTATCAAATCCCCTACTCCCTCTCTAGGATTCGAGAATTCAAAATTTGAATTCTTAATGGGGATTGTTGTCCCATTTGAACTAGTGGACCTCACATAATAGGTTCTTGGACCACTAACCTGATCGATTCAGAGAACAATGGAGATTATTCCTTGGTAAAGATCAAGATTAATATATTTATAAAACCGCGTGATTGTTAATCTCAATTCAATTGTGACTAGTGAGCACAGGTGTCGAACCAGTGGGAAAATGCAGGTTTATAATAAAAGACTATTAGAATTAATTAAAGTGAAAGAATATTGTCAAATTAAGTTGGTGGTGAAAAGCGCTTCAATTGGGTCGAAGCGAAAATACGGAATTTTAATAAAGCTGGTTAAAAATGCGATTACTTTGGTGGAATGAGCGGAACTTGGGTGAGAAGCCCATTGAATATCAATTATACAACTTATATTATAAAATCCTCAATATAGTAATTATGTATAGTGGTTCTTCCAACTACAAGAAGGAAGTCCCAAAAAGATTATGAATACAGGACCAGCAGGTTTATCCTTGAAAAGAATGGAATATCGCTATCCACCTTAAATGGGGATAAAGCATGCTGGTTTGTAATCATACTAATAAGTACCATTGCATAATTATATAATTGCAATCACAGATGTACAATTATATGATATTATATTTAGTGATAGTGTGCGGTAAAACCTTCACAACTATGCAATCACATAATACAAATAAAGGGATGTTTATAAAATAAAATTGCATAAAGAATCCAACTTCATCCTCACCCAAGCTTGGAGTATTAGCTACACATCAATGGAGGAGAATATCCTTTATCCATGACAAGCTCTAAGGGTTCACAGGATGGAAAAAGTAAAATAAAAGCAGTAAGTAAATGACTGAAGAAATAATGAAAAAGTGACTGAAATAAATAAAGAAAATGGCGAAAGAAAATGAAGAAAATGGCTTAAATAAATAAAGAAAAGGACTTAAGTAAATAAAGAAAATGACAGTAAAAGTAAAGAACAATTCTCAAGTGAGAATTGAGCCATGCATAGAAAGGAAAATTGCAGAAATTAAAGTGCGGAAATTAAAGACTGTATAAGTAAAGAACAATCCTCAAGTGAGAATTGAGCCATGCATTAAAGGAAAAATTGCAGAAAAGTAGAAATTGCTGAAAAAGTAAATGACCGAATAAAAAGCAGAATTGAACTGTAACATGAAGTCTATTAAAAATAACAGAGTAATGATTCAGAGCAAAAATCTTGAACCCTCTTTAAGTCGCCTTTACACTTGTATATATAGAATGAAAATGTAAAAGTTGTTTTTGCCCTTGAAATATCTCAAAATATCTAAGACAGCCCTCAGCCGCCTAAGGACTATCGATAGCGAAGTGTGGCTATCGATAGTGCTTCTATCGATAGCGATACTTGGCTATCGATAGTCATGTTGGCACTTTGCTTTGTAAGTGCAAAAGTTCCTTGCAGACTTTTCGCACTTCAATGGCTATAGCGGATCTTTCTGGAATGCTGGTTACTCGTGATGATATTCAAAGCTTCATAGGCGACGACCTCGTAATCATATAATCTGCACAGATTTCTAGAAAAAGAGATTTTAACCAATTTATACAGATTTTATACAATACGAGATATTATTATACAATTATTTATATAAGAGAACACAGTAATACCATCATTTGAGAGCATGATTGTGATACAATCATAACCCAAAGGGGTGGATAACTCTTTATCCAATGCTTCACTAAGCAAGTTCCAACATTCCTTTAGCCTTTAAATTGCAGTATCCTCACATAATAGGTTCTTGGATAGTGTTGTTTAGTTAAATCACACCTACCATTCACATGAGTATGGTCAATTGAATGTTGCATCCCTCATATAATAGGTTCTTAGAATGCACCATTATTGCACCTCATGATATCCAATATGTAACAAGCTAGTATGAACCCTCAAAATGAATGTGTTCCCGCATATCTGCAGCCAAACACATCCATCATAAGAATCCACCTATCTTGCAATGGTAGGAGACTAGGATAAAGCACTCGTATGCCTCTTCCTTACAATTTAATTTTGAAAACGGATGATTATTAACATACATCACATGCATTCATATATTACATATATACATTATTAACCATTCTTTATTATTAATACTTTAATAATACTCCCACTGTCCTCAAAGGAAGGGGACATGTGGACACCCCATTTTTACCAATTATTTCAACCATATGTTCATTCAAATGATTAACTAGAATAGCTGATCATTTGCTGAGGAATTGGCCTTGTAAAGACCAAATTGCCCAAATTGCCCTTTTCTGAGGAAAAGGACAATTCATTATTTCATGTGTACATTTGGATTGGAATCAACCCATTTGTATTGCATTTGACTTTTGAGGTGTTTTAGAACATCCCTGTAAATTTGCATGGCATTCTGATGAGAGCTCGATAGGTAATTAGGGTTTTTGCGACTTGAAGGGCATTTTTGTCATTTTTCTCGTATAATTTCCGAATGACCTCCGAATTCGAAATGGATTGTTTCATGAGGTTTATATGGATATGGGGAGTGTATTTGGAGTGCTAATTGAACCTTTGAATGGCGGAGATAGATTCTCCCAAAATCGATCCCACGGGTAAGGATGAGCTGAATTAGGGTTTCGATCAAATTGACCGTGAATTGGTCGTTTTCACCAAAACAAAAGATTTTCAAAACATGTTTTCAAGTACCAATTTCATATTAAAACCATGTTTTTAGAAGTGGTGCAAGCCTAATTGATCAATTTTACAAAACAAAGAATGGTCATATGACCAATTTTGGCACAACCGGGTCAATTGGCTAGCTTTTTGCTAAAACCCTTGACCATGGTCAATTGATTTTAACCCAAAAACATTCTAAAAATGTGGAGGATCAAAACACGGTCGTTTTGAGCCCTGAACCATCGGATGTGGATCAAATTTGACCAAAATATGGCCAAAATATGAAAACCCTAAAATTTGGGGAAGAAAAATTGGGAAGTCACTACGGTGACCGTCCTAGCTAGGACGGCCAACCGTCCAGCCCAGGACGGCCAGCCGTCCAGGCTAGGATGGTCACCAGCATGTTCGAACCCATTTTGTATTTTTGGCATGTTTGAAACTTTCCCACTTGTTTTGGCCGATTTGGTTCGTTTTTTTTGGAATAAATTCGAAGGGTTTTCAGCTGGCAAACCCTAGCATGATCAATTCTAAACCCTAGGATCATTTTTAGGGAATTGAATCCTAACCATTCAAGGATTTGAACCCTAGCTCTATATATACTACACTATGGAGTTAGAGAGGGAGGAGGAGAATTTTAGGGTTTTGGGAGAGGAGGCTACAGATTTTTTGGGCTCTTCATTCTTACACCATTGAAGGGGTAAGAACTCAAGGCTAGGAGCTTGAAGGAGGCTAGCCAAGAAGGAGATCGAAGGGTAAATCCTTAACCTTGGTTCTCATTTTTCATGATTTCTTACATAACTCTATGATGATATAATGTATGTCTTCTTGATTTTCATATGAGATGGATTCTCTTTTCTTTTTTCTTTTGGCAATGAGTATGTTTAACATGATAGGGTTAGTTTTATTCGTTATTTCATGTCATATGTATGATTAGGGTTAGCTTTGGTATTATTTTATGTAAGCATGTATGATTAGGGTTAGTTTCATTATGAGTACATGTTAGTAAGCATATTAGGGTGTCTTTTATTGTGATTAAATGCATGTTAGGATTAGTTTTTTGTTATGATTTTATGTGTAGATGCATGATTAAAATTAGTTTTATTGTTGTTTATGTGTAGATGCATGATTAGAACTAGCTTTATTATGATTTTATGTTAGAATACATGTTTAGGGTTGTTTAGTTTAGTTATTATTTTATGTTAGAATGCATGTTTAGGGTTGTTTAACTTAGTTACTATTTTATGTGAATATGCATATTAGGGTTGATGTGTATGATTAGGTTAGCATTGTTGTGATTTATGTTAGCATGCATGTTTAGGATTAGTTAGTTTTGTCGTGATTTTATGTATGCATGCATGAGTAAGATTAGATTTATGGTTATTTTGTGTACAAGCATGTTAGAATAAATATTGGTGTATTCATATTTTTATTTGAATCTCTCGATGTTTAATTGATGATTTTAATGATAACATGAGTATATTAGTATGTTAATTCGACATGTGATGAGTCTTGAGTCTTTTTGTTTATGTTTTATATGATTATTTAAACACTTGCCATGGATTTGATCATTTGAATATGAAAAATGTGTACGAGGGAGCGTGCAAAGGTGAGATCCTTCCCTTGTGTTTAAATCAATCGTTTAACCATATTTTGGTGTAATTTTTGACACGTTTTTGCATAGTAATTTAAAATATTCATGTAGAAAGCATGCTAGGACATTTTCACATTTTTTATTCTTTGTTTTCATGGTTTTTAGAGTAATTTAGGGTACATATTCAAATCTGTCCAGATTTGTTTATGTCCTTAAATTTATTCTAAAAATCATTTTTAGGCCAAATCCAACTTATAAATATGCTTAGGCTCACATAGATTAATTAGTGTGCATTTAGGGGCATTTTCATGCATTTTTAGAATTAATTACATGCTTATTTGTTTAAATTTCAGCATGCATTGCATTAGTATTTTTAGGTTTTTAGATTAACTTTAGGGCTAGTTAGAGACCCTAGGCTAGGAAGGTCACTTGACCTTCCCTAGGAATTTCCTTTGTTGTAAAAGTCATACTCAGATTTGAGTATTTTAATCGATTTGGTTGTCTATCTTCGAGAGATTTTCTAAAAATGATTTTGATATAATAAACATGATTTTATGAGATATTTGATTGTTAAATGATTTTCAAAAAGATTCGAAATGTTTTAAAGATTTTTACTTTGGAATGAAATTCCTACCCATATGATTTGTTTTCTTAAAAATCTTTGAAAAAGATTTTTAATTGGAATTGAATTCTAAAGATAAGAGTTATTTGGAATATTTGGATTTTATGAATATCTTTTAATTTGAAATGATTTCAAATAAATGATTTTGAAAGAATAAAAACTCTCGAAGTTAGAGTCTTGAATTAGGTTGAAATACCTTTGATGATGTGATCGATTACAATAGGAGAGTCCTAGGGTAGTCGAACTACGTGGACTTTGATACTTGCTGGGTGATACTAGTAAGTTACGTAGGCGCTAATAGGGCTCAAGTCCGCCCTAGGATACCCGTAGGGTGTCCTAGGTTCTTAGGGTTTGTTTGTATTTTTTTATTATTATTAATATAACTAATATAGATAATGCATTTATATCACTATTTTTTTGGTTGATTAGATTATTTAGGATTGTTTGCATTGAGAAATTTAAATAGCCCAAATAAATTAGAAGTCCTTTAATTAGGGCGAGGTGGGTGCCTACGAGTGAAAGCTTGGAACCTTCCCACGTCGTAACCTAGCCCCCGGATCCAACTCTGGTTTGTAGACTGTCTTTTCATTGAAAATGGAGTTTGTTTTTGTTTTAAAATAAAACATTTTTATGGTTTCCTTATTCCTTAAAAATAAGGTGGCGACTCCTTTGTTTGATTTCTAAACCCCCCCCTAATCACATCGCCCGGTGATGATGTGGACTCATACCATAAAGCCCCGCCACGAGGCTGGTCCACAGAACTGGCGACTCCACTGGGGATGTCGAGGGCTAAACTTTATTAATTTAATTGGGCTATTTAATTTCTTAAATTAATTAAAATCAACCACTTGCATTTGTGTGACTGCATATCATTTTAGTTATATTAGCTGCATGTCATTGTGTGATAGGACGATGTTACCTTGCCAAACGATGGTCTAGTCCTGATCCCTGTCTCCACTCGACACTAGGGCAATCATGACGAAGCCATCAACTTATTGTCAAGTACCCTTCGGGGTATATCAATGACCAATCAGTACTGTTTGACCCACGCGGCACGCCATGTGTCACATGTGGTTAGGTATATGGATTGGTCTGCAATAGGAACCTTTGAACCCACCTTTTGCATTAGTCCATGTAGACAGCCAAGTAGGACACTCTACCCTACAGTGCTTACACACACCTGTTATGCTGCCGAAATTTCGACACACAATTGTACTGTTATGCTGCCGAAATTCCTTTTGGTATTTAACTGTACCGTTATGCTGTCGAAATTTTCCCTTGACACATACCTATGCCGTTATGCTGCCAAATTTCTTTTAGCACATAATTGCGTCGTTATGCTGCCGAAATTGTCCCAATTTGATGTGAGCATAGTTTGTGAATGCTAGAACTTAGGGATATGTACCCTTGGATAAACTTTGATATTTTTAATATAGGCCTTTTATTTTAAGGATTTTGGCCCTTAGAATGAAAGGACTATTTTGAGGATGGAAGAGAATATTCTAAAGGTACATACCCTTTTCTGTGATTAGGTTGTTTTGGCTTGTTTGACTAAGACCTTCCATTCAAAGGAAAGTGTCCTAAGAATGAAGGACTGGTCATTGGAATTGCTCTTTGAGCCCTGTTTGGTCAATCATGTTTTATTTCCCTATTGGTGATTTCGATTTATTTCCTAATTTCTAAGGAAGTGCCCTTGTGAAATAGGGAAGTGAGTTGGAATTATGATAGGACGGTTTTCCCCTTTCTCCTTGTCTTCTATTTGGATAGCACCTCTTTGATAGTCTGTCAATAGGTTTTGAGTATCATGGACTTGTCCCTTTTTTCTGAAAAAACCCCATTTCATGGTGTAGAATTCTGGCCTGGCGTCGTGATTCTAGAGGGCGTTTTTTCAGTATCGAACCCCCAACCACACCTTCAATGACTGACGGAGAATCTAGTACCACTGCTACAGTGTTGAATGCTATCATGGACCGAATTGATGCCCTGGCCCGAGAGACTGAATAGATTAAGAAAATGTCCCAAGATAAACAGACCAGTACAGATCAGGATAGGGAGGCCCACTTAGAAAACCCAAAGAGTACCTCTGATCCACCTATCCCAACCCAAGTTGATGACAGTGCCAAGGCTCAGGCAGGAGCCAAGTCTAAGCCCATCAATCTGGATGGCGAGCCCAGTGGATCTAGGTTCCTCTCTGGGGATCCGATCTTGTTGTCGAGTAAGGTTGAAGCCTTAGAGAAAGCCCTGAAAGGGATGCGTCGGTCTGATGACATGGTTGATGTTACTTCTTATTCACTGTTCCCCAAGGACCGTATGCCGTTCAGTTTTAAGATGCCAGAATTAGAGAAGTTTGATGGGATGGGTTGCCCTAAAACCCATTTGAAGATGTATGTGAGGGCGATGCAACCTCGAGGAGCCGATGATGAGTTGTTGGCTCAGATGTTTCATGAATCACTGAAAGGGTCAGCCTCGAAGTGGTTTTTATCCTTAGATGAGACTAAGTTGAAGACATGGGAGGATGTTTGCAATGAGTTCACTAATCACTACAAGTACAACACTGAGATTGATGTGACTCGTAGGGATCTTGAGACTACTAAGCAGGAACCGAGGGAGAGTTTCTCTGCCTTCATTTCCAGATGGAGGGCGAAAGCTTCGCAGATGACCCACAGGCCTATAAATGATGAACAGGTGCAGATGGTACTGAAGAGCCTCTTGCCTATCTACAATAAGTATTTGTTCTCACAGTACTTCCCTAACTTCAAAGCCCTTGTTATTGCTGGTACTCAAGTTGAAGATGCTCTGGCTAGTGGGGCTCTCAAGGCAGAAGAATCCTTCAGAAACCGCTAACCACCTCTCAACCGCAAACCCAACCCTGAAGTCAATGCCATTGCCCAACCTTTTCAGGCTACCCAATCAAACCGCCCATTCCAAGCTAGAGAGCCGGCCCGCCAATTCACCAATCTATACATGTCCCTGGAACGTGTCCTTGAGAAATTGAAGGCACGTGGTCTCCTTACCCCTTTGGAACCCCGACCTCTTCCAGATCCATTACCCAGAAACTTCAAGGAGAATGAGTATTGTCAGTTCCACCAATCTAAGGGCCATCACACCAACCAATGCATGCGCCTTCGCCATGAAATCCAAAACCTCATTAACAAGAAAGTCATTGCCCCACCAAATCCACCAAGTCAACCAAATGTCACCATTAACCCTCTCCCAACCCATGTTGTACCGCCACCAGCTCAAATCAATGCCTTGGGCCTCGACGACCCAAAAATTCGTCACCCAATCCGCCCATATGTCCCACTCAAAACTACCCTAACCGAAGCCTTTTACTAAGCCCGATCCCAAGGCCTCATTACCCCACTCATACCCCGCTTCCATAAGCCTTTTTGCCAGTACCACAACATCTTCGGGCATAACACGAGAATTGCAGAGTTTTAGGGAAACTGATTCAGGATTTACTTGACGATGGAGAATTGTATCAGTATGAAGAACCTGAGCAACCTGAAGTTCTCGAAGAAGCTCCTAGAAGTGGGAATTCTCAACGTCAGTTGAAGGAGAGATACCTAGCGGGAGACCCGGAGGTCGGGTTGTTAGGAGAATCGAGCGGCAAATTTGATTATTATGTGCTCTATTCATCAAGAAAGATGTCTGATGAACCTATCATTCCAACGGGATGTGATGATTTACCTGCAGAAGTTGAACCAGATATTCCTTCTTCACCTGAAGAGTTGAGTCAGGATATCTTGCGGGAACAGTTTGAGAATAGGACCTCTGCAGTTGCTAAGGTCACCGGAGAAGACGGAGAAGTTGTCTACCATGCTACTTACCCTAGATCCCCATGGGTTGATTCCCACAAATGGCCTAGTTCTGCCTATGCATCCACTGTTGACAGTGATTTGATCGGTATGATTGAATGGGAGGATCTCATGAGCACACCTGAGACCATAGAGAATTCGTGGGCCAGTGATGAGGAAGTAGACCATCTGACTCGAGGCGGACGCCATTTCAAGCTAGCTCATTTGGAAGTCGGTAATCCGTTGGGAGAATTAGAAAAGGGTCAGCGATCAGATGTCATAGAAGAAGAGGAAGAAATACTGAAACAGTTGAAGAGAACACAGGCTAACATTACCATTTGGGGATTGCTTATGGCTTCGCAGAAACACAGGCAGACAGTGCTTCGTTTGTTGAATCAGGTGCAGGTTCCTATTGATACGTCCCCTGAGGGTTTGGTAGGTTTGGTAAATCCGGTTCATCATGGACCGTCCATCTCATTTACTGAATCTGACTTACCCAAGAGTGGGAGTAACCATCTGCAAGCTCTGTACATCACTGTGGATATTTTGGGAAAGAGAGTTCCTTCAGTCTTGGTTGACAACGGATCAGCGTTGAATGTGTGTCCGCTCAGTACTACTACTACATTGGGGATTGAACCATCTGAGTTTTCGCCATCAGGACAGACTGTCAGGGCTTATGACAACACTCGCAGAGAAGTTGTGGGAATGGTGACTCTTCCAGTTGTTATTGAGCCAGTTGAATTCAATGTTGATTTTCAGATCCTAGATGTGCCAGCCAGTTTTAATCTGCTTTTGGGAAGACCGTGGATTCATCCAACCGGGGCTGTACCGTCATCACTTTACCAGAAGATTAAGTTTCCTTATCAGGGGTCAGTGGTCACTTTGAAAGGGGATATGGAGATGAACCGAAATAGTCGAGTGCCAATCTGTGAGATCAGCCAGGAGTCATCAGAAGTGCTACTGTCAGGGTTCGAGTATGTACAGGCTATCGAAGGAGAGCCCGAGCAGAGGGAGTTGATACCTCTTGATTATAATCCTCATGGGAATCTGCATGTAGGACAGATCATGAAAGGAATGGGATTCTTCCCTGGAATGGGATTGGGCCGAAGGTTGCAAGGCATTGCTGAAGTTTTGAAGTACCCGTCTGCTATCCATCCTTATGGGTTAGGCTACAAACCTACTAAGGAAGATAAGAAGATAATGGCTCAGAAGAAGAAACAAAAAGACTCTGCGAGGGCGAAAGGACGAACCCTTAACTTAACCCTTGAGCCATACAGACCAACTTTGAATGGGGCTTTCGTCAAGGAGGGTGATGACTTTCCATATTGTGGTTTCCCTGAACCGTGCTACCTTGAGGATCAGAAGATCAGTGTACCTGGGTTTGAGATTTTCTTCAGTGATGAATGGTGTTCTCCTATTGCTTCAGTGATCGATGATGCTGTTACTAGTGAGACTGGTAAGAAAGAAAGGGATTGGGTTGAAGACCTTGATGCTGGTGCCATGACAGATATGTTCGAGCAGGCGGTTCTATGTCTCGAATTGCATACTTATGAAGTCGGGGCGATCTACCCAATTGAACCTACAACTCCACCCTTATCAAACTGGGGCTTTGAAGATTGTCCTTTCATCCATGATTGTGAGGAGATCGAGTCACTTCCATCTGATGATAACTTGTAGGTGTCTTCAGTAGAATAGGATTTCCCTGCTTTCTTTATAGTAGTGTAGGATTTCCTTGTTTCTAATAAAAACCTCAATCTCATTTGAAGAGGTATGAGTGTCAGTTTGTTTCATCTTCTGTGTTCAGTTATTCAACTTTCAATTAATAAAAAAAGTATTCATTCTCTTCTCATCTCTCTTGCAGTATTTCTTTTTTATCATCTCTGGATTTGTATGGCATGAACATAGACCCGCGTGAGGATGTTCCCCCTAAGCTCGACGAGCAATATGGAAAGGGGCACGCTCAACCTAACATGGATGAATTAATTTCAATCAATTTAGGGACGGATGAATTACCTAAGATAATTAAAATTGGATCAACACTGTCGCCGCAAGAGAGAGAATCATTGGTAGAGGTTTTGAGAGAGAACATTGAAGCTTTCGCATGGTCGTACCAAGATATGCCAGGCATAGATCCCGACATTGTGCAACACTTCATCCCCACTGATCTGAACATGAAGCCAGTCAAGCAGAAGCTGCGGAGAATGAAGCCAGAATGGGCCTTGAAGATTAAGGATGAGGTGATCAAGCAAATGAATGCCGGATTTCTGCAAGTAGTGGAGTACCCAAAATGGTTAGCTAACATCGTTCCAGTGCCTAAGAAGGAAGGGAAAGTACGAATGTGTGTTGATTTCAGAGATCTCAATAAGGCGTGCCCTAAGGATGATTTCCCTCTGCCCCATATAGATGTATTGGTTGACAACACTGCCGGCCATGCACTCTTGTCTTTTATGGATGGCTTTTCGGGTTATAATCAGATCAAGATGGCTTCTCAAGATATGGAAAAGACTGCCTTCATCACACAATGGGGAACATTTTGTTATCAGGTTATGCCCTTCGGCCTTAAGAATGCTGGCACGACATACCAAAGGATGGCTACCACACTGCTGCATGATTTGATTCACAAGGAGGTGGAAGTGTACGTAGATGACATGATCGTGAAGTCTGTAAATAGGGATGGACATCTAGCTGTTTTGAAGAAGTTCTTTGAAAGAATTATCAAGCACAAGCTGCGTCTGAACCCTCAGAAATGTGCCTTTGGAGTGACTGCTGGAAAGCTGCTTGGTTTTATGATCACACAGAGAGGGATAGAAGTAGATCCGGGAAAAATCAAAGCCATCATGGAGATGCAACCACCAAAGACAGAAAAGGAAATTCGGGGATTTTTGGGAAGAATTCAGTTTATCAGCCGCTTCATAGCTCAGTTGACGACTATCTGCGAGCCGATTTTCAAGCTGTTAAAGAAGGATGTACCAACTAAGTGGAACGAGGAATGTCAAGAAGCATTTGATACCATCAAAAGGTATTTGAGCAACCCACCAATACTGGTTCCCCCGCGACAAGGTGAACCGTTATTACTCTACTTAACTGTCACCGAAACCGCGATGGGAGCTATGTTAGCTCAATACCTTGAAGAATCCTTGAAAGAGAATGCTATCTACTACCTCAGCAAGAAGATGACGGATTATGAAGTGAACTATAGTGCTTTGGAAAAGACATGCGTAGCATTGGTATGGGCAACTCAAAAGCTTCGCCATTACATGATGTCTTTCCAAGTACTCTTGATCAGTCGAATGAACCCATTGAAGTATCTGCTTGAGAAGCCTGCTTTGTCCTATAAAACAGCACGGTGGTTATTGTTATGGTCAGAATTCGACATTCAGTATGTACTGCAGAAATCAGTAAAAGGAAGAGCTATAGCGGAACACCTGGCAGAATGTGCTACTTCACAAGCAGACAATGGCAATTACCAGTTCCCGGATGAAGAAATCCTTGTAATAGAGAAGAAGGAGTGGAAAGCGCACTTTGATGGAGCATTAAATAGGAAAGGATGTGGCTGTAGAGATGGAAAATTTCTAACCAATTACAAATTGCCACATGGCTTAAGCCAATTAAATCATGACCAATCAAAACGTGGCATGTGCCACCAAATGGACCCACTAGGATACTCTAAAGGCAAATAAGAAATAGCCAAGTGTCCTATTTTACACAGGCTTAACAAATTACAATTAGCCATGTGTTTTAAATCTGTGATTAAGTGGACAAATCAAATCTTGCCACCTATCACATTGGGTTAATTAAGGATAATTATTTAAAATTAATATTTATCATTATCACACAAATAAATAAGGATAAATATTAATTTAAATATTTATCCTTGTCATCCAAGTGGAATAAACCAATCAAATGGTACCACATGGTCAGATAAGAATGACTCAAATAATTAATAATTATCCTGATAAATTAAATAAATAAGGATAATTATTAAGAAGTTCATTCCTATCCAAACTCTCTACTCCCTACCACTATAAATAGGGGTGGCCTCCAAAGATTAAAGCACAACAATTCTGAAGCAAAGAAGCTCTCTCAGACTGAAGCATCAAAGCCCTGAAGAACTTCCCAAGCATTCAGACCTTCAAGTTGAAGATCAAGCATCAAGCCCTTCAAGTTGAAATCAAATCCTTCAAGTAAAGATCCAAAGCCTTCAAGTTGAAAATCAAGCTCCAAGCCTTTCAAATTGAAGATCAAGTTCAACAAGTCCTTAAACAAGCCGGATTCAAGAACACGTGATCATCACCCTTGAATCGAGAAATCTACCACGAGAAGAATCAGAGGATTTTTATCTTTTGTAAAAGATCAACAGAGATTGTACTTCACACTTTTCAAATATAAATCAAAATCAACATTTGTCTACTCTCTTTTCGGTGTTTATTTAAAAACACGAAATTTGTGTGTACAAATTTCTGGCACGCCCGGTGGGACCATCTCTGCCTCTCATCTCTTCTCTTTAACCAAAAAGAACTTCTCAAGAGTCCAAGTCTGCAATTTCATGGCTCCTAAGAAGAACATTACTCAAAGTTTCAAGCCCCTTGATTCATCGTCCAGTCAGGATACTTTGAATTCTGGTCCGATGACTCGAACTAAAACAAAAGCTGTCACTGAAATATATGCCCAAACTGCTACAGCGTCTAAAACAACTCAAGTCTTTGATGCCTCTAAAAATCCAGTGATCTCTTTAGCCTCATTGGGGGCAAAGAAAGATGTTGCTGCCATGGTGGAACAAGTCTTAACACAACCATCCATCTCGCAAGGGGCAGGCTCAAGTTATAACTTTCTCTTTGCTGAAGAAGAGGATTCAAGTGGTGGCTCTACAACAAGCTCTCCTCGTGGGACTCCACCGTCAAAGCCGATGTTACCAACAGATCCTGCAAACCTCAACAATTCTGCGACTATGCCTGTAATGATGACCAACACGGTCTCTGTTGAAGATCAACGTGCAAGTATGACAAAAGCTATTGAAGGGCTCGCCAACTCAATGCAAGAAAGAGATCTTCAAATTGCCATCCTAATGAAAAAGATGGAAAATCTAGGAGAGTCAAGTCATGTAGCTGCTAGCACGCAACCAACGAATGCAACTCAAAAGACTCCCAAGATACAATTGAAATTCCTACAAAGATTGAAGGCCCATCCAAGGATCTCCAAGTATCCATAGATGGATCAGTACCTGCAGATCAGTTGAGGGAATTCATCATGGGTGCTATTAAAGATAAGGTCGAAGGAAATACTCACTCCTATTCCACTTATACCAAGCCTTACACCCAATGGATCGACTTCATGAGGATGCCTCAAGGTTATCAGCCACCAAAATTCCAGCAATTTGAAGGCAAAGGAAATCCGAAACAACACGTTGCCCACTTTGTGGAAACATGCAATAATGCTGGCACTGATGGAGATCTACTTGTCAAACAATTTGTTCGATCTCTGAAAAGTAATGCCTTTGATTGGTACACTGATCTTCAGCCAAGTTCAATTGACAGCTGGGATCAACTCGAGCGGGAGTTCCTCAACCGTTTTTATAGCACTCGTCGTACTGTTAGTATGATTGAGTTAACCAACACCCGCCAGTGGAAAGATGAAGCTGTCATAGACTACATCAATAGGTGGAGGAACATAAGCCTTAACTGTAAAGATAGGTTATCTGAAGCCTCTGCAATTGAAATGTGCACCCAAGGCATGCACTGGGGCTTACGTTACATTCTACAAGGAATAAAGCCTCGTACCTTTGAAGAGTTAGCAACACGCGCTCATGATATGGAACTTAGCATAAGTGCTAACGGAGGCCAAGGCCCACTCGTTCAAGAATATCGTAAAGGAAAGGAAAAACAAGATAGCCAGAAAGGGGGCAAGTATCCTCCCAAAGGCAACAACAAAGAATCAATGACTGTGAGTACTGCCCCAGTTAAATTTGCAGTCAACTCAAAGAAAAAAGAAGAAGAAAAGGTTCACTTAAGTCAAGAGCAGGGAAGAAAGAGGGTTACTCTGAAAGAAATGCAAGAGAAAGAATATCCATTTCCTGATTCTGACATTCCAGAGATGTTAGAAGATCTTCTCAAAAGTAAGTTGATTGAACTTCCCGAGATGAAGCGCCCTGAGGAAGCTGGTCGGGTCAATGATCCTATGTACTGCAAGTATCACCGGTTGATTAGTCACCCAGTGGAAAGGTGTTTTGTTTTGAAAGAAAAGATCATGGATTTGGCTCGAAAAGGAATGATCGAGCTTGATGTAGATGTTGTGACCTCCAATCAAGCCACCATCACCTTCGGATCATGTGGTCTTATGTCTCTTTCAAACCAAGAAAATATGAACAAAGCACCCGTTTCCATCCAATCAGACACTGTTTTCTCAATCAAGTTTGGAGCATTTGAGCCTATTGAAGTCAAGTTGACACCGTCTCATGCACTAGAGGCTCTCTTTGTCTTAAGTCCAAAAAAGTCGAATATAATAGAGATGGCAATCCAACAAGACTTATCAAATTCTGATGATGAAGGCTGGACTCTTGTTACTCGTCGAAGAGGTCATAAATCAAAGTCGCGAAAACCAGCAGTTGCAAGAAAGAACAAGCAACGATCTCGAATGGTTAGAAAGGTAATAAAAAAGAGAGCTCCCAAGAAAGAAAAAACAGCTTCCAGTTGGGTTGAAGACTCACTTGAACAAAAGCCACGGATCTCCATGACCTTATGGGATTTTTTGCCAGAATGGTATCAAAATACCGTTTACCCTTCGATGAATAAGCTGTCATGTCATCAAGTGGAGGGTCAAGAAGTGTTAACGCATGATGAAGAAGATAAGCCTAATGAAAACACAGAATTGACAGTTGAAGAAGATTCTCACCCAAGTTCTGGCACCTGCACTGCATGCATGTCATCCATTAATTTTTCTGATGAAGATTTATTACTTGGCTCCAAGCCCCACAACCGTCCTCTCTTTGTCACAGGATTCGCTCGTGAAAGAAAGGTGAACAGAATTATGCTTGATGGCGGATCAGCTGTTAATATTTTGCCATTACGTATATTGAAAGAGATAGGCATCTTTGTGGATGAACTTTCGCATAGTCGCTTAATGATTCAAGGCTTTAATCAAGGAGGTCAGAAAGCTATAGGCATGATAAGGCTTGATTTATTAATGGGAGAAATGCATTCCAGTGCATTATTCCATGTCATTGAAGCTAGGACTACATATAATATGTTGCTTGGGCGACCATGGCTGCATGAGCATGGAGTTGTTCCTTCTACCCTGCACCAGTGCTTCAAATATTATCAAGATAGGGTCCAGAAAAAAGTTGCAGCTGATGATAAGCCATTTACTAAAGCTGAATCTCATTTTGTTGATGCTAAGTTTTACTTGGAATCCACTAGGATAAAGGAAGCTCAACCAAGCTCGGTACCATCAATAGGCAATACTGAAAGACATAAGCAAAATGCTTCTCAAAATGCGAAAACTGTCACTCCTGCTAAAGAATGTGAAGAGAAAATTGCAGAAAATGAAGCTAAAAATGCAATGGGGCAAAGTGCTAGTAAAAAAATTCTTTATGAAGCAACCAAAGAAACTCCAGTGCTTCGTTATGTCCCAAAATCTAGAAGAAGAAAATGACAATCTCCTTTTACTGAATATAATGCGGTGAAGCTAAATGCATTCGAAGGATTAACTCTCCCGGTCACTAAGCTTGTTAAGACAAAAGTGATCAATCCTCCTTTAAAAGGGTTCGTTAAGCCATCACATGGGCCCGAAGTGGAGCATGGTGATTTACCAGAGAAAAGAACTGAAGGCTTTGATCCCAATGCTTATAAATTGTTGGCCAAGGCTGGTTACAATCCACGAGAGTTGCCTGGTTTAGGAAATCTACCCTTAAAGGCAATTGAAGGAAAAGAAATCGAAATGACCAAAACCCAACGACTGTTGAGAGAAAAAGGGTATCCTGTGGAGAATTCAAAAAGGAGACTTGGTTATACTTCATCTTCTCTTGTTTATATACCAATAAAGAAAGCTGCCTCACAATGCATTACAGTTAAAGATGAAAGTGCATGTACTCAAACACCATCGACTAGATCCTCAGTGTTTGATAGCCTTGGTGAGCCTACATCATCGCGAGCTTCAGTATTTGATCGGCTAGGAGTCCAAAAAGCTCCCGACTCAACTAAACTCCGATCAGTGCATGATAGATTGGGTACCTCAAAGTCAACGCAGGCATCAAGTGTTAAAAAAACGAATCATTGTTCAAAGCAAAAAACATCTTCTAAGGTTCAAGATTGGAAGGAGTCTCACAGTGTAGTTCCATCTCGCATGAAGAGGCGCATTCTGTTGGACATTTCTGTAGGTGAAGCGTTGAAAATCAAGAGACGTACTGTAGTGTTTACAAATCAAAAGAACTCACAACTGGCAACAGTTGAAGATATTGCCACTGAAGAAACTACCGCAACTACATTCCACATAACCTTCACTGAAGTTCCAGAAAATGACCAATCAGTGGAAGAAGATATTCAAGAAGCTCCACCCGCACTTGAAGAAGGGGGGCAAGCCACGGTTGATGATTTAAAAGAAATTAACCTAGGCGACCAAGAAAATCCTCGTCCAACATTTATAAGTGCCAACTTATCTGAAGAGGAGGAAAAAGAATACATAGATCTTCTAGTGGAATTTAAAGATGTTTTTGCTTGGAGTTATAAAGAAATGCCAGGTTTAGACCCCAAGGTAGCAGTTCACTATCTCTCAATCAAACATGGGGCTCGCCCAATCAAACAAGCTCAACGTCGTTTTCGACCAGAGTTGATTCCCCAAATTGAAGCAGAAGTCAACAAGCTAATTGAAGCCGGCTTTATTCGAGAGGTGAAATACCCCGCATGGATTGCTAACATTGTTCCAGTGAAGAAAAAGAATGGACAAATTCGCGTCTGTGTGGACTTCCGTGATCTAAACAATGCATGTCCAAAGGATGATTTCCCATTGCCAATAACTGAGCTTATGATTGATGCAACTACAGGCCATGATGCTCTATCTTTCATGGATGGATCATCGGGATACAATCAGATTAGGATGGCACCGAAAGATGAAGAACTTACTGCGTTTCGTACGCCAAAAGGTATTTATTGTTATACAAAAATGCCATTTGGCCTAAAAAATGCGGGGGCAACCTACCAGCAAGCTATGCAAAGGATCTTTGATGACATGCTTCACAAGACAGTTGAGTGCTATGTTGATGATTTGGTGGTGAAATCCAAGAAAAGGAAAGATCATTTGCAGGATTTATGCGCAGTGTTCAATAGACTGCGGAGATACCAGCTCAAAATGAATCCTCTCAAGTGTGCATTTGGGGTCACTTCGGGCAAATTCCTTGGATTCATTGTTCGACATCGAGATATTGAGATCGATCAGTCTAAAATTGATGCCATCCAAAAGATGCCTGAACCAAGAAGTTTAAAAGAACTTAGAAGTCTTCAAGGACGTCTTGCTTATATTCGACGATTCATTTCAAACCTTGCGGGACGATGTCAACCCTTTCACCGACTCATGAAGAAGGACACTCCTTTTGTCTGGGATCAAGCTTGTAGCAATGCCTTTGAAAGTATCAAGAAGTACTTGTTGAACCCACCTGTCTTAGGTGCCCCTACTCCTGGGAAGCCCTTGTTACTCTACATTGCTGCACAAGAACAATCTCTTGGAGCACTTCTTGCCCGAGAAAATGAAGAGAACAAAGAAAGGGCACTCTACTACTTGAGTCGAACCCTCATAGGGCCTGAGTTAAACTATTCCCCTATTGAAAAGATTTGCCTTGCACTTTTCTTCTCAGTCCAAAAGCTAAAACACTACATGGAAGCGTATACAGTGCATTTAATTGCACGGGCTGATCCTGTCAAATATATTTTATCTAGGCCAGTAATATCGGGACGTTTGGCAAGATGGGGACTGCTGCTCAATCAATATGAGATAATTTACTTCTCTCAAAAGGCGATTAAGGGACAAGCCCTAGCAGATTTTTTAGCAAATCATCCAATCCCTGCAGATTAGGAGATTTCAGATGACTTCCCTGATGAAGAGGTCTTTCAAGTTGAAGTTCTTGCTGCATGGATGATGTTCTTTGATGGGGCTGCACGCCATGACGGTGCTGGAGCGGGGGTTATTTTTGTTTCACCACAGAGACAGATTCTCCCATTTTCATTCTCTCTTAGTGAGTTGTGTTCAAACAATGTTGCTGAGTATCAAGCCTTAATCATTGGTCTCCAAATGGCAGTTGAAATGAAAATCCCCAATTTAGAAATTTATGGAGATTCCAAGTTAGTCATCAACCAACTCCTGACACATTACGAGGTAAAAAAAAGATGATCTAATCCCTTACTTCCGATGTGCAACACAATTACTAGAGAAGTTCGAGAGTATTAAATTGATCCATGTTCCTAGAAAAGAAAATCAAATGGCAGACGCTCTTGCCAACTTGGCTGCAACTTTAGCCTTGTCGGAAGATGAAAATGTTGATGTCCCAGTATGCCAACGGTGGGTATTACCATCATTGTCCATAACAGAATGTGAAGAAACAAATGTTATTTCAGTAGCTGCTATCGATACTGAAGACTGGAGACAACCATTGATTAACTATTTAGAGCATGGGATATTGCCTAATGACCCGCGACACCGAACTGAGGTAAGGCGTCGAGCATCCCGCTTCATTTACTACAAATATACACTTTACCGGCGTTCCTTTGACGGTGTTTTTCTTCGTTGCTTAGGAGAAGAAGAAGCAACTCAAGCATTGGAAGAAGTTCATTCTGGTGTTTGTGGCGCTCATCAGTCGGGTCCAAAACTCCACTTTCGAATAAAAAGGATGGGTTACTACTGGCCAACCATGGTGAAAGATTGTATGGACTATGCCAAAAGATGTCAAGCTTGCCAGTTCCATGCAAACTTTATACACAAACCTCCTGAACCACTTCACCCCACAGTTGCTTCCTGGCCATTTGATGCATGGGGCTTGGATGTTGTAGGGCCATTGACACCAAAGTCTTCTGTTGGACATTCATATATTCTAGCCGCAACTGATTACTTCTCAAAGTGGGCTGAAGCTGTACCACTTAGGGAAGTTAAAAAGGAAACAGTGGTTAATTTCATTAAAGTCAACATCATTTATCGATATGGTGTACCCCGTTACATCATAACTGATAATGGAAAGCCATTCTATAATACTCTTATGGACAAACTCTGTTCGAAATTTGGCTTCAAGCAGCATAATTCTTCAATGTATAATGCACCAGCTAACGGTCTTGCAGAAGCTTTCAACAAGACTCTTGGAAATCTACTCAAAAAAGTTGTGGATAGGTCAAAGAGAAATTGGCATGAAAAGGTTGAAGAAGCTCTATGGGCATATCGAATGACATATCGAACCCCTACTCAAGCTACTCCATATTCCCTAGTGTATGGGGTTGAAGCTGTTCTTCCACTCGAGCGGCAAATTCCTTCCTTAAGAATCGCTATTCAAGAAGGCCTGACACATGAAGATAATGCTCGTCTACGTCTTAAAGAGTTGGAAGCACTAGATGAGAAAAGACTCGAAGCACAACAAAGATTAGAGTGTTATCAAGCTCGTCTCTCTAAAGCATTTAATAAAAAAGTACGACCCAGATCTTTCCAAGTCGGAGACTTAGTGCTTTCTGTGCGAAGACCCATTATCACTACCCATCGAACAGGTAACAAATTTCTCTCAAAGTGGGATGGACTGTATGTTGTTCAAGAAGTTTACACAAACGGAGCATACAAGATAGTCGATGGAGATGGGTTAAGAATTGGCCCCATTAATGGCAAGTTTCTAAAGCGTTATTATGCCTAAAGATTAAACTACACTCCTTATCGTATGAGTCTAA
>JAESVK010068432.1:0-31801 GCA_017140935.1 Hamamelis virginiana
CTCCATCACTAATGATAGCCCTAGGAAACCCGAATCTAGAAAAGATATTCTCTTGCAAAAATTTCACCACAACCTTGTGGTCATTTGTTCGAGTGGCCACTGCTTCCACCCACTTGGACACATAATCAACCCCAACAAGGATGTATTCATAACCATGGGAGACTGGGAATGGGCCCATAAAGTCGATGCCCCACACATCAAAGATTTCAACTATCAGAATTGGGCTCAAGGGCATCATGTCTCTTTTTGAAATATTCCCCATCTTTTGGCAATTTTCACAAGTCTTGCAAAACTCTAAGGCATCCCTAAAGATTGTAGGCCAAAAGAACCCACATTGCAAGACTTTTGCCGCAGTCTTCTTCCCACTAAAATGACCCCCACATGCCAAGGTATGGCAAAATCTCAAAATATCTCGTACCTCATTATCCGGGACACATCTACGGATTACTTGATCCGCACAATATTTGAAAAGAATAGGATCTTCCCAAAAATAATATTTGATTTGTGAAAAGAAACGATTTTTCCTATTCTTATCCCAATCCGATGGGATGAGTCCCGTGACGAGATAATTGATGATGTGAGCATACCAAGGCAAGTGATGATCAGAAATGGTCAAAATGTGCTCATCGGGGAATTTATCCTTAATGGGTACAATGTCTAAGGATTGGTCTACCATGATTCTAGACAAATGGTCCGCCACAACATTTTCACAACCCTTCTTGTCCCTAATCTCATAATCAAACTCTTGAAGCAAGAGTATCCACCTAATCAATCTAGGTTTGGTCTCTTTCTTGGACAGAAGGTATTTCAATGCAGCATGATCAGAAAACACAATGACCTTAGATGCAAGAAGATATGATCTAAATTTATCAAATGCAAAGACCACTGCTAGGAGTTCCTTCTCGGTTGTGGTGTAATTGATTTGGGCATCAACGAGGGTTTTACTAGCATAATAGATAACATGAGAGTCTTTCCCTAGTTTCTGCCCCAAAACCGCCCCAATTGCATAGTCAGAGGCATCACACATAACCTCAAATGGAAGGGACCAATTGGGTGCTTGCATAATTGGGGCGGTGCTCAAAGAAGAGCGCAGCTTTTCAAAAGCTTCCATACAATCCTTATAAAAAACAAATGGGGCATCCTTGGCCAGTAAATTGCACATGGGTTTGGCAATCTTGCTAAAGTCCTTAATGAACCTTCTATAGAAACCCGCATGCCCCAAGAACGACCGGATTTGTTTGACAGTGGTTGGGGGAGGTAGTTTGGCTATCAATTCAACCTTAGCCCTATCTACTTCAATTCCCCTCTCAGAAATTACATGCCCCAAGACTATGCCTTCCTGAACCATAAAATGGCTTTTCTCCCAACTCAACACCAAGTTTTTCTCACAACACCTATTCAACACTTTGTCAAGGTGGGAAAGGCATTCATCAAAGGTGGATCCAAAGACAGAGAAGTCGTCCATGAAAACCTCAAGAAACTCACCTATCATGTCGGAAAAGATTGCCGTCATACATCTTTGGAATGTACTAGGCGCATTACACAAACCGAAGGACATACGTCTAAAGGCAAAAGTGCCAAAAGGGCATGTGAAGGTGGTCTTCTCTTGGTCTTCGGGGTACACAGCTATTTGGTTATATCCAGAATAACCATCAAGAAAACAATAATAGCTTTTACCCGCCAACCTTTCTAGGATTTGATCAATGTAAGGAAGTGGGAAATGGTCCTTTCTAGTCTTAGAATTGAGCTTCCTATAATCAACACAAACTCTCCATCCTGTAGTGGCTCTAGTTGGCTACTGCTCTAGTTGGCTACTAGAATACCCTGATCATTGGCTACTACAGTAATTCCAGACTTTTTGGGGACAACTTGGGTAGGAGCTACCCACTCACTGTCAGAGATGGGGTATATGATACCCGCATCCAAAAGTTTAAGCACTTCCTTTTTCACCACTTCCTTCATGTTAGGGTTGAGTTTTCTTTGGACTTCTCTAGATGGCCTAACCCCCTCTTCAAGGTGAATACGATGCATGCAAATGGATGGGTCAATCCCTTTCAAATCCGCCACCGACCAACCTATTGCTTCCCTATACTTTTTTAGAGTGTCAATTAGGGCTCTCTCTTGTAAATCACTCAAATCAGAGGCAATAATGACAGGGAGAGTTTCTTTGGGCCCTAAGAATGTGTACTTCAAATGGGAAGGCAAAGGTTTGAGCTCAAGTGTCGGAGGTGACTCCAACGAGCTAGGCATAGGTGTACTAGCCAACGGTGGTAATGGTTCGGGTGTAGGTTTCCAAGTTAGGCTACCTATGGATTGGGATGACTCTAGAACTTGATTCACTTCCTCGATGCATGAGTCTATGTCAAAGCTATCAATATCAAAGTAGGCAAGGCATGCCTCTAAGGGGTCCTCAGTAAGGATGAATGGGAGGGACTCTTCTACTAGCTCATCAATAATATCCACAAATGAACATTCCTCAAAGTGATGAGGATGGTTAGCTGCATGATAAACTTGCAACTTGGCCTTCATATTGCCAAAAGACACCTCCATAATTCCAGATTTGCAGTGAAGAACTGCATTCGCGGTCACCAACAAAGGTCTACCTATAATCACAGGGATTTGGGGTCTATTACTGTCCACAGGCTCCATGTCTAGGACTATAAAGTCGGCAGGGAAGACAAAGGATTCAATTTTAACAAGGACATCTTGTAGAACCCCCCTAGGTACCTTGGTGGACCTATCAGCAAACTGGAGAACAGTAGGTGTGGGCCTTAACTCACCTAATTCCATCTTCGCATACACCGAGTATGGAAGAATGTTCACACTAGCCCCAAAGTCTACCAAAGCTCTATCCACAAAATGATCTCCTAGGAAACAAGGTATAGTGGGTGTTCCAGGGTCACTCTTCTTAACAGGGATTTGATATTGGCAGACTGCACTAGCTATGTCAACAAGTGCAGAGGATTGAGCTAAATGCACACGCTCTCTCCTTTGATGGGTGCAAAGATCCTTCAAAAACTTGGCATAAGATGGGATTTGTTTAATAGCCTCAAGTAGTGGAATATTGATTCGCACTTGTTTAAATACCTCCAACATATCATCAACAGAAACTCCTTTCTTGGCTTTTTTAGAAGGCGACACAAGCGCCGAAGGAAAAGGAGCTTTGGGCACATAGGATGCCACGGGGTCTTCTACCCTAGAAGGAAAGTTATCCCTCTCTATCTCTTCAACAACCTCCTTCTCAGGACTTCTCTCTTTTCTTTTGCTACTCTCATCACTCCCTACCTCTACAACCGGAGGTGAACCATCCTCATCCATGTCATCCTCTCCTATCCTATTATCCACCACTCTCCCACTCCTAAGAACTGTAATGGCTTGCACATCCTCATGCTTGACCGGCTCTTGAGAGGTAGAACTCTCAGCCACATAAGCTCCCTTGGGATTCTTAATAGGTTGACTAGGCAACTTACCCTCTTCCCTATGGTTCAAAGAAGCTGCTATTTGGCCCACTTGGGTCTCAAGCTTGGCAATGGATTGCGAATGAGAATGAAGCAATTGATTGTTGGCTTCCATGGCTTTTAGAGCACTTAAGACTTGCTCTTCAAATCCCGGGGTTCTTTGAAGTTGTTGGGATTGCGGTGCTTGGACAACTTGTTGACTAGGAGGATGGTAAGATGGTTGAGAATAAGGCACCATAGTGCCTTGAGATTGGTATTGATTCTGAGGTTGGGGAGGCCTATAAGGTGCAACCATGCCCTGATTAGGTCCTTGGTAATTGGGTCTCATAGGTTGAGAAGATTGGATTGGAGGCCTAGGTGGTTGTTGTTGACCCCAACGAAAGTTTGGGTGATTTGCCCATCCCGGGTTGTAAGTGTTTGAGTAAGGGTCACTCCTAGATGGCACATACCCTTGGGCGGCATTAACATGTTCTTGAATGAATTCGGGGTATTGCCCCGCCATGGGACAAGACAGAGTATCATGGGTAGGGTCCGAGCATATGGAACAAAATTCAGACACTGAATTGACTATGGCCTTGGAAGACTTCTCATGAAGAGCTATGAGTTGGTCTAGTTTCTTGGACAACACCTCAATGTTTTGATTGGAAGAATTGGTTTCAATCTCATAAATGCCTCCTTTCTTAGATGAAGAGGAGGGTGGTGTTGGTGTGGTTTTCTCTATCTCAGACAAACCCATGGATTCCATATGGTAGGAATCCTCACTCATAGTCTCAAACAGCGCCCAAACTTCATCGTCACTCTTTCTCAAAACAGACCCTCCACAAGCTGAGTGGACTAATTGCCTATCCCTCTCTCTCAATCCTTTAAGAAAAGATTGTACTATTTGCCACTTAGGGATATCATGGTGTGGGCAAAGTCTAATCAACTCTTTCAATCTCTCCCAAGACTCATAAAAGGATTCCCCCTCTTTTTGGGTAAAGTGGGTAATGCTATGGCGCATTTGGGAGGTCTTGCCTATGGAATAGTATCGGGCCAGGAAGAGCCTTTGAAGCTCCTCCCAAGTAGTCACAGGCCTAGGGGGCTCCAGGAACGTAAGCCAGTGCTTGGCTTTGTCCTTCAAAGAAAAGGGGAACAAGAACAGACGTAGAGACTCTTGAGGGAAATCTCTAATCCTAATGGTGTTGCAGATGTTAACAAATTCAGTCAAGTGATCGTAAGGGTTCTCACGATCTAACCCATAAAAGTTAGGGAGCATCTGAATGGTTTGCTGTTTAATCTCATAGGTCAGCTCCTCTATGTTCGGGACTTGAATGCAGGATGGGGGACTGAAAGTGTTAGGCATAAAGTGGTCACGCAACAGCACGGGTGGGATTGGTTGTGGTGGATTCTGCTGAGCAGCTCCACCCCCATTATTTCCTAAAGCATTGGCCATTTCTACGTCAATGACCGGTGGGGACTCTTGAGTGTTTCGACGAGCAGCCCTAGCAGCTCTCAAGGTATGCTCTAGGTCAAGGTCCAAAGGGTGCAACTCCTGAGATAGGGAACGCCTACCGTGCATGCAGTTCTACAACCCTCCCACAAATGCTAAATGAATGCAATGAATGTAAGAATTGAATAATTAACGAAAGAATAAAAGAGCTAAGAAAACTCCCCTCGATCCAAGTCGCTAATCTTTTTGCGGTCCTATCCAACCTGTTTAGCAAATTTAGCAATTTTTAGCCTTCGAGGGCTTTTTAGCGCACAAGCTCGGCAGGTGGTGGTATCTAGATTAAGTAACCTGAAATTAAGAAAAGTAGATCAAAGCTACGAAATGAAAAGAAAATAATATGAACAAGAAAGAATTTCTAATTACAACTAGAATAGTTCCTTAAAACTTTAAATTAATTCAACGCACGATTCCCCGGCAACGGCGCCAAAATTTGGTCGCACCACGGTGAGGGAGGTTAATTCCCCACCATGCGCCAAGATTTAAAAGTATTTATAGGACCACACTCAACGGAAATTTAACCTCAAGTCGCAAGTTAGAGTGAGTGCGGGTCGTCCACAGAGAATATGGTTGAATCTAGTTTAAAGTAAATAAGAAGCTACGCTAGTGATTGTGATTCAAAGGTGATTGGTTGGTTGTTGATTAAGGTCCTAATAGTAAATTAAAGACGAACTAGAGTAATTAATAAAAGATAAAGTGGAGAAAGGTAATGGGGTTCGGTTCGGATTAGGGCAAGTTAATAATCACCGATTGTAATATGAAATGCTATTTAACATGGGATAATGGTTACCTAGACTACAAGAATAAGTTAACCAAAATGATATGAATGATTAAGTGTATAACGATTAATCAAAAGCCATAAACTATCATAATCGAACGATAATGCATAACCTATGCTAATGATCAAACCACCATTAACTCAATCATTCATTAAAGTAAGCACCACTTGTATTTGTATGAGATAGAAATCACAGAAAACTAAAACATATTGATATATAAACGGTTAAAAGCACTAGGCTCTCAAATACAAGTCTATCCCAAAGTTAAATAACATTAATTACAAAATGGTGACTAAAAACCTCACCCAAAAATCCTTGCCTCACCCCATAACCGAGTGACCTAGCCGGCCATAACGTAGATCGGCGATCCGTAGATGCTCCTCATCATCATAGTCTAACTTGGGCCTATTTGGAGTAGGATGGGTAGTGATTGGATGCCTAGAAAGTGCCAAGAAAGCACTAGAAAACAAAGGCTCACTTTATGAGCAAAATGACAAAAGAAAAAGCTCTCTCTCTCTCCTCTTAAAGTAGCTTAAATACTCCCCTAAAAGTCAAAGAGGCAAAAGACAACAATATCCCTCAAAGTTAACATTATTACACAAATACTTAGCATAAAAAACGGAGCAGGCAGCCATCTATCGATAGCGTGCAAGGCACCTATCGATAGATGCTGCGAAGGTCAGATGCGCTGGAACGAACTCGAAGAATCTCTATCGATAGATGCATGAACACCTATCGATAGAGAACGCGAAACCCTGAATCGCCTTGGAACTGGAGGGGCATCTATCGATAGATGCAAGAACCGCTATCGATAGATGCTGGAAATTTGGCCGAGAATGTGAAGTCAGAAGCTGGTATCTATCGATACATGGCCACGCCTATCGATAGATCATAAATCAAATTCCAAAATTAAAGGTCCAGAGGCTGGCATGTATCGATACCTCCCTTTGCCTATCGATAGCTCAAGAAATACATCTCCAAATTGCGAAACAGAAGCCGGCATCTATCGATAGCGAGATCCACCTATCGATAGATGATCCACGAGCAGCTTTTTATTGAGATGCAGAGACTGGCATCTATCGATAGGCACATTCATCTATCGATAGATGACCCAAAAATTCCCAGAAAAACCCATCTTGATGCTCCATGCTTCCTCGACGCTGTCCCCACCTTCGACTGCGAGTCGCGCTTCATCGGAGAGTGAATTTGGGCTTCAAAAACGCCAAAAACCTATAATGCACAAGAAAACAAGACAAATGAATATCTTAACAAAACCTAGCGATTTACATCCTCGTTAGCGTGCATTTGGGTCTTACAATTATGAAATTAGAGCATATGATTGCGAGCAATCAACTGCTTATCGTTTGTATATTCAATTATATATACGATAATGTCCATGAATAAATGATAAGAGAAATGTGTATCTCAAGTTTGTTGAGATATGAAGACTCATATTTCTCATATACATTTATTCTTAAAGTGTTCCTGCTCATAGGTTTATTAAAGAGGACATTTATTAAACCGGCAAGAGTGGCACAGATTTAAACTAACTCCAATGGGAGGATAGGTAGTCTTTCCTATCAGTGTAGAGACACTTAGGTTAATCTGTGGGTGCATATTAGAGAATATGTACACTGAACTTGATCTACTAGAATATTCCTATGGATATTAAGTTAAAGGAATATTCTTATGTTACGTCCATTTGGTAATCCTAAGACCTGAGACACCATGGATGTCTTATGCCTGAGTTGTTAGGGTTTGATAGTGTTTTATACAGCCTTGATCTTAAGGTTGTAGTCGGCACTCATTGGCTCTAATAGGTCTTGCATGAAGGCATATGAGTGGTCAATAAGGAATCATCACTCTCAATATTATGAGAGAGAATGTCAGGGTCAGTTCTTAAATATAACTCTCAATGTGAATCTCTGGCCAGAGTGATAGATGAAATATGAAAGAGTTTCATAGGGTTCATCTTATTGAGATTATAATTTGAAGAACATATGACAAGAAAGTTAAGATAGGGTTTTGACTTATATCCATACCCTAAATATCTTAACTGTGACATTAGGGGATGAAGGATTAAGTAACAAGAAGGGTTCACATAGTTCTACTATTCACCCAAACCTAGGGCATGTCATGACACATTGCTAGACGTCACTCATGACCAGTGAAAGCCTATTGATAAGTGTTATCAATGAGGGCATAATTGGAAAAGTTTCAATTAAACCTTTAAATAGAAAGTTTCTATTTTAGGAGACATGGAGATGTCCCTAGTCACTGCTAGGTTGGGGTGAACCCAATGGGTCACACACAAACAAAGAGTATAAGAGAGTCTCTTGAATTAAAGAGAGAGAAGGGAATTTCCTAAAATTAATTCTATTAATAACCTTGTGTTATATATATAAAGAATTAAGTTATATATTAATTAGTAATATATAATGAGAATTAAGTTACTCTTGGAAATAAGTATTAAATAGAAACCCTAGGGGTTTTCTATAAATACTAGTTGATGAGACAAGCTAGCACTAAGCCTCCCATCATCAAATTAGAGAAAGAGTTTATCCCCTCTCCCAAGCTTGATTCTTCCATTGTAGAGAAGTTTCAAGGATTCAAGCGATCTTGTATTCGTGTGGATACCGTTGGAGACTTCATCGCGTTGAAGTTCAAGATCAAGGATTGCAAATCGAAAGGCGAATCAAGTAAGATTTATTTATGTTTGATAAATTTATATGCTTGTATGTAAATCAAATGTCCCTATGCTTGTTCGATTCTTGTTTAGGATCATTCGATGATGGAATCATATTTTGAAAAAGTTTTGTTTTGTCTTCCGCTGCGATTCCATGTATTTCGATCGATTCCTTTCAGAACCATTCTTCAAAGAGGCGATACTCCTTGCAATTCCTCCTCCAATGACCTGTTTTGCCGCAGTGGAAACACTTTCCCTTTGTGTCCTTTGAATCTTTCTTCTTCACACCTCCTTTTGGTTTAAGATTGGATTTCTTCTTCTTCTTACCCTTGCCCTTGGGCTTGGATTTAGAAGTTGAGGCCCCATCAACAACCAAAGCACTTCCTTTGGAGTCCTTTTTCAAGGTCTCCTCAGCAGTTGACAACATGTTCATCAGATCAGTCAAAGAGACTTTATCATTCACATCAGACATGTGAAAGTTCATGATGAACGGTTTGTAACTCGCAGGAAGAAAGTGAAGCAAAATATCAGTCCCCATCTCAGAAGAGATATCCACACCTAGATCATGAAGGGCATGGATATTCCGGATCATCTTCAAACAATGCTCATTGACAGATGTTCCTTCTATCATCTTACATGCAAAGAGCTCACCAACAGTGTTGTACCTTACAACCCTATTTTGTGACTCATATAGCTCTTTAAGATGTTTGATGATTGCATGTGAGCTATCTATGACCTCATGTTGCCTTTGGAGCTCATTGGTCATCGATGCGATGATATAGCATCTCACTTGCACATCATCCTCGAGCCACTTCTTGTAAGTGTCTCGTTCCTCTTCTGATGCCCCTTCAGGTAGAGCAATAGGGCATGGAGACTTAATGACATAGTCAATCTTATCAGCAGACAAAACAATTTTTAGATTTCTAATCCAGTCATTAAAGTTTGGACCAGTCAAACGGTTGTCATCAAGAATACGAGAGAGAGGGTTTAGAGGTGCCATCTACAACAGAAAATAATATAAATTTCATATTAATAAAACATAAAAACTTTTGGTCTTTAATTTCTATGTTTCCTTCCACTATTTTGTTCAAATCCCACACACCCTAAGATGAGACTTGAGAATTTCAAAAATTGAATTTCCATAGCAGGGATTGGGGTCCCATTAAGAATTAGTAACCTCACATGTTAGTTTCTTGGATACTAACCCTTAATGAGTGGATAACTCTTTATCCTAATGCTTCACCTAAGCAAATTCCAATCATCCTTTAGCCTCTAAAATCGTAGTATCCTCACATAATAGTTTCTTGGATAGTACATTTTAGTCAAGTTACACCTACCATTCACATGAGTATGGTCAATTGAATGTGGCATCTCTCACATGTTAGTTTCTTGGTAAGCCCCATTATCGCACCTCATGATATCCTATATGTAACAAGCCGGTTTGAACCTTCACAATGAATGTGTTCCCACATATCTGCAGCCAAACACATCCACCATAAAGACTCACCTTTCTTGTAATGGTAGGAGGCTAGGATAAAGCCCAAGGCTTCTTCCTTACAACTTGATTTTATGAAAATAGGGGTTTTGTAAAAGAGGGTCTCATTTTCATAAATATCCATACATCACATGCATCACAAATATATATCACCATATATAATTAAAGAAGTTTAGACCCACTTTTATTATTAGTTCTCAATTATCCTCCCACTGTCCTCTAAGAGACTAGGGTAGATTCATTTTGAACATATAATAAATTAGGTCAAGGCCCTAACTAGCATACATCACATATATAAATGGGCCTAGGATAGATTATGGACTTTTAAGGGTGGGTTCAAACTTTGAGCCATAAAAGATGAGCCCTTTGTTTATAAGGAGGGTTGGGTGATCGTAATTAAATCTATGTAACTATTACATATAAACAAAAATCTTCTTCTAAGATCCTTGATATGCGTGCCAAGTCCTTCCAAAGTCCTTGCTTTCCTCACGTAGATGACTCCACCAGGTTCCTTGAGTCCTCCACAAGCTTCTTTGAATTACAATATAATAAAAAGAAAGGGATTAAGGAGAAGGGGATTACAGATGTAGAGAGAGGGAAAGAGGCATGCAAGCCCCAAATAATTACATCACTTAATTTAAATAAATTTAAATACAACCCATTCAAATAAACCTTTCACATCACATGCGGCCAATCACAACTCATTTTAATTGGTCTTTAGTCCATAATCATCCATTAACAGTTATACAATCACATTGCATAATAAACCAAAGCTACAAAAGCAAAGGCAATGATGGCAAATGGCATATAATTAATTAAACTCATGTCCTTATTATTATCCTATAACAATAATAATCTCATTATTATTATTATCCTATGATAATAATCAAGTCCTTTTAATCGTATTAAAAGAATATCATCATATCCCATATGATCAAAATAAGTTCATTTCTTTAATATAAATAAAACTCCTAAAAGACACAATTAGGGTTTCAAATATAAAGAATTTAATTTGAGAAATTATTCTCACAATTCCTACCATGCTATTAACACTTTAATAAGCTCAGTAGATTAATCACTATTAACCTACAAAGGTGGAATAAATAATAACTCAAAATAAAATTTCAAAGAAAGAAACAATTTCCATTTTTCAACAGAAATTTCAGAATTCAGCTACTGTTTTGGGACCAATCTTTCCTATATTAAAACAACCTTTTAAAATGTGAGATACTCTATTTCACAAGGATTTTCAGTCCTCTTTCAAATGGCATAGGTCTCATTAAGTAATTCCAACGTTTGGTATCACATTAAAGTGATTTGTGACATGAACTCCAAACTATGGCAGATTCTGGAAATTCATCACAAATGACTTTATTGGGCTTAACCTAGAGTGAACTAAGTCATGGAAACACTTCATTTCACTAGGTTTTTCAATCTTCTTTCCAATGGCAGGGGTCTCGTAACTTGATTCCAACGTTTGGTATCAATTAGAGGCCTTTTACGATAGAGAGTTAGATTTTGCAGATTTGACTCTTAATCACAAAAAATCTAGTGTGGCTATTCTAGGTCATTAAAAATCATGAGAACTCTTCCTAGACTTTGTTAAGACCTAATATTAATGAAGTCGATAGGTGGCAAGCTTCAAAAATCTCAGAAATCATTTTTCCTAGATTTTACAAAAGCTATGTGGTTGGTGTCCTGAAAAACAGCAACCCAGAAATAATCTTAAAACCATTTTAAAATTAATACCTTCAATGTAAATCATGCCAAAACGTTTTTAACATATTTATACATTATTAGGCAACATCCCTAAATGTTTTTTAACAAATTAAAAACATTGATTCATCACATGAATCATTCAATCTCTCAAGAACACTAAAAGTGTTTTTATAAAACATATTTTATCATACCTACTTTGTTCTTCATTTTTAATTTTCAAAAGTAATAAAATTATTTTGAAAACTTCATAAACCATTTAATAAACATATGAAGAACATTAGGATCATAAAACAAAATTAAAAACTAGGCCATTAGGGTTCCAAACCCATGTGGCCGTGAGTGAGGAGAGAGAGAGTGAATTAGGGTTAGGGTTAGGGTTAGGGTTAGGGTTTAATCTAACCTAATCCTAGTTTAGGGTTTCTAAAAACACAAAAACATGTTGCCATCTTTTCCTAAATATCAAATTATTCAAAGTAAGAAAGAATCAAAACCATTTAAGAAACTTTCTTAATTTAAACAAATTTCAAAATAGGAAACTTTGGGATGTTCTTGTTTGACAATTATAGTTACTAATTTCAAAACAAGAAATTTCCAATTTGATTTAGAGTTACCTAAACCAATTTTGCAGCCACCATCATCAACCTAATTAGGGTTTTTGAAGAACCCTAAATAGCCATTGTTAAACCTTTTAACAAGCTTCATTAACATATTAATTTAAACACATTTTAAATCAAACTATTGCAAGCTTTAAGAATCAAGATTAAACACATTTAAAAATTGATCAAGAACATGCAAGTATCATAAGGGTTTCTAAAACCCATTAAGCCACAACCCTAGAGAGTGAAAAAATCTCATGGCCGAAATTCAAAAGGGGTAAAACCCCATGGCCGTGAACCCCAATGCATTTCAATATTTGATTTTCATAAAAACCAAACTAAAGAACATATTTTCAAAAACAAGAACATGATCTAATCATGTCTAGGGTTTTTTTTTTTTTTTAAATCAAGATTCAAATATAAATGATGATTATAAGGTTACCATAACCCATTTCATAAATCAAAACAATAAAGAACCTTGCTAGGGTTCATGAACCCTTGATGGCCGAATGGAGAGAGAAAGAGGGGAGAAAGCCGTGACTAGAGAGATATGAGAGAGAGGGGAGCCGTACCTTGAATATGGGATTTGACCATGTCTCAAGCACTTGAACATGATGGAGAACAAACCCCAATCATCAAATCCATATAAAGAACAAACCTATAGGGTCCGAAATTCATAAGTAGGTTTTTATCAAACCCTAAGCATAAAACCTTCATGAAATCACATCCCATGTAGGCCGAACCTCATAGGGCAGCCCCTCATATTTTCGAATCCTTCTAGTGCAGCCCCAAAAGTCGTGACCTAGCTAGGGTTTCAAGTAAACCCTAGTTGCCATTTAAAACAAAAACAAAACAAGAACAAGGAGGAAAACCTCCATGGCCGAAATTCATAGTGGGTTTTTAAACCACATTAAAACTTGATTTTAATTATTATATCCATTGATTGCCATCATCAAATACATGACCATGCTTGATTAGGCTCTGATACCACTGAAAGGTTCTGTGAAGAAAAACCATGGATTCGCAGCGGAAGAGGAAAAACAAAACTTTTTCTTTTATAAAATCAATCCATTTTCACAAACCTTCAAGAATCGATTCAAACATGGGGTCATGTAAATTATAAAACACATATAATCAAGAATGAATATTTAAACAACATAAATAACCTTACTTGATTGTGTTTTCGATGTAGCTTTCCTTCGAGTTTCAAACATATGAAACCTCCAAAGTGTATCCACACGAGAGTAAAATTCCCTGAACTTTCTAGTCTTCCACAACACTTTGTGAGCAAGCTAGCATGGAGAGGGAGAGGAGAGAGAGAATTCGGCTATAGAGTTTCTCTTAACCCTAGAATGTGAAGACATGCATATTTATAGACTTTCTCCTCTTTAAGGGGTGTTTGGTTACTAGTGCTAGCATGACCAAACATCCTTGAATAGAGTAATCCTATTCTTGGTTAAGTTTGACATTTAATTAATTAACCTTTAATAATTAAAATCAAACATAACTCAAAGACAGGATTCCCCTCCCACAAGTTTAAGAAACTCACTTACTCTCTATTGTGTGTGACCCTTTGGGTTCACCCTAACCTAGCAGTGGACAGGGACATCTCTATGTCTCCTAAAATAGAAACTTTCTATTTTAAGGTTCAATTGGAACGATTCCAATTTTGCCCTCATTGATAACACTTTATCAATAGGCTTTCACTGGTCATGAGTGACATCTAGCAACATATCATGACGTACCCTAGGTTTAGGTGAATAGCAGAACTATGTGAACCCTTCATGTTATTTAATCCTTCATCCCCTAATGTCACAGTTAAGATAATAGGTATGTTTTTAGTCAAACCCTATCTTAACAACTTGATATCTGTCCCACAAAATATAATCTCAATAAGGTAATCGCAGTGAAACTCTTTTCACTGTTTACCTATCACTCTGGCCAGAGGTTCCCTTTGAGAATTATCTTTGTGAACTTATCCTGACATTCTCTCTCATATAACTGAGAGTGATGATCCCTTATTGCACACTCATCCATCTTCATGCATAACTCATTAGAGCCAATAAGCACCGATTACAACTTTATGGATAAGGTTGTACAAGATACTATCAAACTCTAGCAACCTATGCATAAGACAGCTATGGTGTCTCAGGTCTATGGACTACCAAATAAATGGACATAACACTAGAATATTCCTTTGACAGAACTACCACAGGAATATTCTTTGTAGATCAAGTTCAGTGTACATATTTTCTAATATGCACCCACAGATTAACCTAAGTGTCACTACACTGATAGGAAAGACTACCTATCCTCCATATGAGTTGGTTTAAATCTGTGCTACTCTTCAAACGGTTAATTAAATATTCACTTTAATAAACCTTTGAGTAGGAACTCTTTTAGAATAGATGTATATGAGAAATATCAGTCTCTCTATCTCAACACCTTGAGATGCATATCTCTCTTATCATTTATTCATGGACCTTGTCATACATGTTAGAACATATTAGATAAGTTATACCTTCCATATATTACGATAATATGAAACTTAATATACTCTTTAGGATTGGTTTTAGGGCATACTTCTAACATGGAATACATAGAATCCATTTCGGATTTCATGGCTTCTTGCTATCTTCTAGAATCGATGTCTAACATCGCCTCTTCATAGTTATTAGGATCATCTGGGTGTTCATTATCACCTAGGAACAATTCCTTATCCTCCTCATGAAATAGCCATATCTTTGAGGTGGTGCAGATATCCTAGTGGATCTACGAACAGGTTGTGTATCTTCAGGTACTGTCTCAACAGGGACTGGGTCTGTCTCAACAGGGACAGGTGGTGAGTCAGGATATGTTTGTGGCTCGTCAGAAATTTCTGAAATTTCTTCAAGTTCTATCTTTCTACCTTTGCCTCCTTCTTGAATAAACTCTTTTTCAAGAAAAGTGGCAAACTTACTAACAAACACTTTCTGTTCATTAGGTTGGTAGAAGTAATATCCCAATGATTCTTTGGGATAACCCACAAACAAAAATTTTTCTGATCTTGATTCAAGTTTATCCACATTATGTTTCTTAACATATGCTGAACAACCCCAAACCTTAAGACGATTAAGGCTTGGTTTCTTCCAATGCCATATCTCATATGGGGTTTTGGGGACAGACTTGGTAGGAACCCTATTTAATAAATATGCAGCAGTTTCAAGGGCATATCCCCAAAAGGAGATAGATAAGTCAGTATAACTCATCATGGATCGAACCATATCTAATAAAGTTCGATTCCTTCTCTTAGATACACCATTTAACTGTGGTGTTCTAGGAGGAGTTAACTGTGATAGAATGCCAGCCAGCTTGAGATGATCCAAGAACTCAGTAGTTAAGTATTCACCTCCTCAATCTGATCGAAGAGCTTTAATACTCTTGCCAGTTTGTTTTTCTACTTCATATCTGAATTCTTTGAACTTTTCAAAAGCTTCAGATTTGTACTTCATTAAGTACACATATCCTTTACGTGAATGATCATCAGTAAAGGTAATGAAATAAGAAAAACCTCCTCTAGCTACTTTGCTCATTGGTCTATATACATCACTATGTATTAAACCCAGTATATCTGCAGCCCTTTCACTGTGACCAGTAAAAGGTGACTTGGTCATTTTACCCATGAAACAATATTCACAAGTTGGATAGGGTACGAATACTAATGAACCCAATTGTCCATCCTTAACCAACTTGTTAATCCTATCTTCACTAATATGACCTAGTCTTAAATGCCACATATATGTTGGAATTTCATCATCTCTAGGTCTCTTAAGATTTTTTACATTCTTATCATTTTGCTCTATGTAATTAACATTTCCATTAATATTTAAGAAGTAAAGACCGTTTAAATAAATGCCAGTAGCTACTAAATCATTATTTAGAGAAATGGAACAAATGTTTTTCCCAAAAACAATACTATAACCAGTTCTACATAATGCAGAAATAGAAATAATGTTCCTTATTATCTTAGGAATAAATAAACAATCAGTTAATTCTAAAATATCTCCGGATGGTAATGTCAAGAAGCAAGTCCCCATAGCTAATGCAACAACTCTTGCTCCATTTCCCACTCGAAGGGTAACTTCTCCTTTACTCAGCCTTCTGCTTCTCTTTAGATCCTGCATAGAGTTACAAATGTGTGAACTTGCACCAGAATCTAAAACCCAAGTAGAGGCAGAACTAACAGATAAGTTAGTTTCAATAAATAGAGCATCAGCCATACCTTCTGAAGGTTGGTTCTTTATGGAAGCCAGGTACTCCCTGCAGTTCCTCTTCCAATGACCAGTCTTGCCACAATGGAAGCATTTTCCTTTTGAATTGGTTTTATTAGATTTGCCCTTGCCTTTCTGAACCCCTCCCTTAGCTTTTAGATTGTTCTTCTTCCCCTTCTTCTTGTTATCCTTGCCCTTAGGTTTAGATTTAGAAGAAGTAGAAGCCCCATCTATAGCCATGACGGTTCCTTTGCCTTTCTTCATGGTTCCCTCAGCAGTAATAAGTAATTTTAATAAATCAGAGAGAGAGTTCACCAAGTTATTCATATGGTAGTTCATAACTACATTGCCAAAGGAGTCAGGAAGAGATTGCAATATGATATCAGTGGAGAAATCTGCATCTAAAATGATATCTAGCTTCGCAAGCTGCTCAATATGACCGATCATCTTGAGCACATGATCATTACCAGAAGTCCCTTCTTGCATCTTGGAACGAAAGAGATCTTTGGCGGTTTGATACTTTGCCAAACGACTCTGTTCATCATACAACTCTTGCAGATGAATCAGAATTGCTTTAGCACTGTCCATTGTGTAATGCTGCTTCTGAAGCTCATTGGTTATTGATGCTAGCATGTACATCTAACCTGCATGTCATCCTCCTGCCACTTTCTAAAAGTGTCTCTTTCTTCCTCTGATGCACCATCAGGAAGGAATGCTGGCATAGGTTCATCAAGCACATAGGCAATCTTATCGGAATTGAGAACTATTCTCCAATTCCTCAGCCAATCCATAAAATTAGGTCCAGTCAGTCTGTTGCTATTAAGAATTCTGGTTAAGGGATTAAGGTGAGCCATTGGTGATCTACAAATAAAAATAGAAAATCAGTTGATTCAAATATATGTCCATTATTACTGGGTCTTAAGTATAATGGTACCTCCCACTACTTCATCAAATCCCATACTCCCTCAGAATAGGATTTGGGAATTTATCTAATAAATTCCTAGTGGGGATTGGAGTCCCATTGTGAATTAATGGTACCTCACATAATAGTTTCTTGGTCCATTAATTCCTAATGAGTAGATGACTCTTCATCTAATGCTTCTTAAGCAAGTCCCAATCATCCTTTTGCCTTTAGTTTTAATAAATCTCACATAATAGTTTCTTGACTTATTTAAACTAATTAAGTCATACCCATCATTTCTTATAAGTATGGTTAAACTAATATAAACCTCACATAATAGTTTCTTGGTCTATATTAGTTTGCCATCTCATAATATCTCATATTTAAATAGGTTAATTAGAACCCAAATGTGTGAATAATCCCCTACATATCTGCAGCCATCATATCCGAACAAGGAGTTCTAATTAATCTACAATGATGGAAGGCTATGATAGAATATTCTTAATATTCCTTCATAACAACTTAATATTAATCTTTGAGGGGATTTAAGGTCTCATAATATTAAATTAAACATGCATCACATACATATAACATGCATCACATAGATAAATATGTTATTACTATTTTTAGTCTTATAAATGTAATAGTAGAAGCTCCCACTATCTCTTTTAAAAACCTTTAACTTTTAAAGTCATGAGTAGTGAGGAGTCTCATGTATTACATTTAATCCATAGACATAAAATAATAATTAACATAGTGAGCCTTTAACATTCATCACATAAATAGGCTCTTGAATTGATTATGGACTTTATTTAAGGCTATAGGGAGGTAATATGGTGATCGCAAAATAAATGGAAAAACCCTAAACATGCATCTATGAAGTCTTCCATAAGCTCCATAGTCCTCCATGCTCCTTTTGTGCCTCTCCATGCTCCAAGCCTCCATTCTTGATAATTACATTTAAATAAAAAGAATACATAGAGTGAAGAGGCATGCAAGCCCCATTTAAATTACAATTACCAAAGAGGCATGCAAGCCCCAATTAAATTACAACCCATTTAAGTAAATAAATAACAGCCCCTAAATCACATCCATATGCGGCCAATCACATGCAATTAGTTTGGTCTTAAGTCCATAATCAACCCATTTTAACAATCACATTGATAAAAAAATCATATTGCAAGAATATAAGGCATAAGCAATGTATATATGGTATTTAATATTAATCAATAAACCTTTAAATATTCATCTCATGAATATTTTATTGTTTTAATCACATTAAAACAGTGGCATCATCATTTTAAATCTTATTTAAAATTCAAACAACTTTAAAAAATCAAAATAGAAAACTATTATAGTCAAGAGACTAAAATAGAAACCTAATTTGATTAAATCATCAAAATTAATTTTTAATCATCCCCTACTGTTTTAAACTCTTTAAAACATGTTTTTATCAATAATAAAAATAATAGAATCATGGGAATATCAAAATTAATATTTGACAAAATTGGAATAGGAAACAAGTTCTAAACTTTTGCCTAAAACAATTTCTGGGTTACCAAAACTTTGGGTTTTATGAACAGCCCTTAAAGAGGCTTTCATGACCATTTTAGGATTTTAATAACAACCTTATTAAGTCCCTAAAACAGTGGTAACATGGGGCTAATTAATTCAAAACACTAAGTATTAAAAAGATTACAATTTTTCAACATATTGAAAAATTCCAGCACATGTGATAGGCTAGTTAATCCCAAAAAACTTAGTGTGAACATATATGATCGATTTTTCATGAAAGAACTATTCTAACATGATTAAAAATCAATATATTAATGAATTGAAGCATGATGGCTCAAAGAAAATCATTCGAAAACGTTTTTCAATATTTATTTTGAAAACACAGTGTTGCTGGAAAATCTGGGCAGCAACTTGTATCAACTTTAAAAAATTATTTGAGCCATCAAATCATCTCCAAAATTCATGAAATTAAATATGCAAGATGCTTATACAATGTACTAAACATATATGGTCATGGATCATCCAAAACCAGCCCCTATTGTTTCAGATTTAACAAAACCTGAAAACCCATTTTCTGCAAAACCCATGTAGCCACCACTCCCTCACCATTGGGGATTTTCGGCCTCCTATTTTATTTTGATTATTTTGTTTCTTAAACACATGTATTATAATGCTAAATCAGTATTTAAACCATTATAATCAAACATGTAATCAACTCTTGATTAAAACAATAGAAAATAAAAATTAGAGATGAAGAAACCAAAACCATAGCATCCACCAACAAGGCCGAATTTATGGTTAGGGTCTTGGGATTAAAAATCCCAGCCACTTAGGTTTAAACAATATTAAATCCACCATAGAATAGCTTATACAATACCAAATCATGATCGGCTCTGATATCACTGAAAGAATCCCATGGAAACGTGCAGAATAAAATTTTTTTTTTCCATGGAATATAAATCAAGATCACATGATGATTGTATAAGCTATAAATCAATACTTAAATAATGTAAACAACTTACATTGATAGCCTTAAGAGAAGGATTAAATGATTGTAGATCAGCCCCAAGTAGATGAAGGCCTCCAAGATTGATCCACACTAGTTGCAAGCTCCAAGAGATGAGAGAGAGAGAGGACATGGCTAGGGAACTTTTCACAAAACACTTTGATCCTATTCTCCTTAGTATGGCCGGCCACCCCTCTTGTCTATCTATATGATGAGTGCTAGCTCACTTATTAGATAGATAGTAACCATATTTCAAATTTGAAATAAATCAAATTCAAATTATAAATGCAATGATAGATAATGTGTCATCTTATCTATAATTTGAAACCATTTCAAATTTAAATTTCAACTAACTTGAACTTCAATTAACTATTTGAAATCTTTAATTATCTTGTCATCTGATGACAATTTCAAAATTCAAAATTCAAATTTCAAAATTCAAATTTCAAATTTCAAAATTCAAAATTTCAAATTTCAAAAAATTCAAAATTCAAATTTCAAATTTCAAATTTCAAATTTCAAAAAAACTTTAAATTCTAGTAAATTGATATTTGCATATTACTCTCTCTTCCTTTTTAAATGAAGCTACCAACTATATGTGTGTGACCTCTTAGTTTCACAACAACCTAGTAGTAGGAATTAGGATAATAAATTATCCTTCAAATAAAACTACTTTTATTTAAGGTTCAAATTAGAACTCTTCTAATTTCCTTTTTGAGAAATCAATTTCTCTTTGGCCTCTACTAGTCCTGAGTGACATCTAGCAATATGTCAACACACACCCTAGGTTGTGTGAAGGTTAATCATAACACAGTGAACCCTTCAGTTACAATTAAGATACAATTCGATTCTTCCATCAAACAATGCCTTAGTTAAATTACTTGGGTATTGAATAATATGTCAAACCCTAATTTAACATTTTGTATGTGATTCTCAAAATATAAATTCAACCTTGGGATACTCAAGAAACAGTTTTCTTATTCCTAACTGCTTTGGCCAAAAACTTATATGAATTATATCTTTGAGAATAATACGAGCCATTCCCTCTCTTTACTGAGAGTGATAGATTCCTTGTTGTACACTCATATGTCCCCATGACAGGTATATTAGGGCCAATGAGTACATACACAAATTCCATGGTTAGGATATGTACATTGTACTATCAAACCCTAATACCCTAACATAGGACATCTATGGTGCCTCAGGTCTAAGGATCACTTGCATCATTGTAACCCTGAGTTGTTGTTTGACATGTAAGTAAAACTCCATTCAACAAACTCAATCAATGATCAAATTCAGTGTACTTGTTCTCAAACAAGCACCCACAGGTTTGTCCTAGTGTCATTACACAAATGACTTGAGACTAGTCATTCTCCATATTGAGCAGACATAACCTGTGCTAGTCTATCCGGATTATTAATGCCCAATAAATAATCCTATGACTAGGAATATCTAAGAAAGAAATCTTAAACAATATAAGTCTCCTAATCTCAACTCTTGAGATCTTAAACTGACATTCCTTCTAAGGACGTATCATGAATATAATAACAGAAGAATACATGATAATCAAAAGCCCATTTTATTAATGAATAATAATAATACATGAATCAACTTTATGTCCTAAATTACACCAGTGAGATTGGCTATTAGGGCATATTACTAACACCTTCCTCATCACTAAAATCATCTTCGTCCACGCAGTCATCCAACTCATCAGAATCTCCTTCCAAGTTAGGAAGGGGTGCTTCAACACCAGACGGATCACCTCTCAAAATGTGGACCTCTCTCTCCAACCTAGTCAGTTTATGCTCGATCTGTTTCTGTTTCCCCAGAATGCATTTGAACCAACCCTTGATTCTGCGCTCCATTCTCTTCAGCGGAGATGTACTTGTGGGCTTCGGAGCTGATGATGAAGATGGTCCCTCAGAAACTGAATGGGGCTGTACTGGCCTGGGCTTTATTGAAGCTGCAATGCTCCAAGCTTCGGTTACATTGGTAATGGGACCAAAGTGAGGAGGTACCATTTTGTTCATAGGAGGTAATTTAATACCTTCAGCTCTCACTAGTTGGGTGACCAAGAACGGGAAAGGCATATAAGATGTCTTGTTGTTGAAACTAACAAAATCCTTCATCACTCCCCAAATAATTGCTGCGAAGTCAATCCGACAACCATTCATTACCTCGAAAAGGAATTTAACTTTCTCAATTCTTGGCGCTGTAACGCCCCAACCTGACGTTAACTACCAACCATCAATGATAGGTTGACACGTGTCAAATTGAAGATACAACCTGATAAGCTCATTTATATTTCCATACACAGGAGATAATAAAACATTTATATTAAAATATGAAATGTAATGATCATACATATGTCCCAATTCGTACCATTCAAATACAACTTTACAATCCCGATTATATACATCACAATGCCAACACCCCTGGCATATGGGTACAAACCATAATATACATATAAAGTTTATAATTTCAAAGCTCTATCCCTACTCTGGACAAAATGCAGGAATTCCCAAAACTGTTGCATCAAAACCAAATGCACTAAACTCCACCATGCAAGCTATAATCATCCTCCTAAAAATCTGCTGCATAAAAGCAGGAATGAGCTTACACTAGCTCAGTATAAATATTATCCTCAAATTAATAATACCGATGCTGGGATTAAATAAGAAATAATCACATTCAACATGTTTAAATCATTTATAAATAAGTGTGGGCTTTCTTAATTCATAAACCATTTCCATTCAAAACAGAATCCCATTGGCTCTATAGAAAGTATTACAGTCGCTGATTTCAGGCTAACCAGCCCCTAGCACAGCCATACTAAAACATAACCATATCAGGTTTTTCATCGATGGTAAGCCACTTGCATGGGCTATTTCCTTTGGGTCCGCTCATAGGCTCCACCCAGGACACTAGGCCCTTATTCCCCTGAATACTAACTGAGCCAATAAATCATAGTTTCCAAACAGTTGTTGCACAACAATAATATCTCAGTTGTCAATCAGACATAAATAATTATAAATGGCATATAAATATAATCATCAAAACATCATTTTGAAATCTGTATATTCAGCAACTATGAATTCAATAAACCAGTTCATATGCCATTTCCAAAACTGTATAAACCGTGCCACATATATTATGTCAAAACAGCCATAATCTCAAGCATCGTAATTGTCCAAACAAGTTCTCAAATAAGGTTTACAAGAATCGTTTCAATAAACCATATTATCAGTGTTAATGAGGATAGTAATATTCCTACCTTTCCAACTTGACTTCCTATTTGTGATTTCCTGGCACAAATGCACTCTAGGTTGCAAAAGGATTATCAACTGGACTCTCAGGATCTGAAATAAAATGCAAATAATGCAATTGAGACTAACTCAAAAATATACATCAACAAACATAAACCAATGTCTTAAATTCCAAAGACATTATACTATACTCAACACTAAATCTTTAAACAAATCCAATGGAAAATAAGCATTTTCAATAATAAATCCTTTTAAAAGAATTTTGAATAAGAAAAATAGAAAATATTTATTTTTGTCAAAATTGAGGGGTTAGTCGACTAGTCATTAATGATTAGTCGACTAATGAGTCTATTAGTCGACTAGTCACTAATGATTAGTCGACTAATCGAAGTCCCCATCTAAAAACCAGAAACTTGAAAAACTTCAGGATGCAGTAGTCGACTAAGAAAGTGGTATTAGTCGACTAACGAGTCTATTAGTCGACTAGTCACTAATGATTAGTCGACTAATCATCTGCAAAGTTATCCTGTTTGTAAAATATCCTTCATTAGTTGACTAGGCACACTCGGTTAGTCGACTAATGAACAACAGATTTCCAAAAATCCGACATTAACACTTCCAAAACCTCAATCCAACACCATATTTCAACATCAAACTCAAATTCCATCCAAAAGAACTTCAAACCAACTAATCAACTAATTTTACACACTTCCAAAACCATATTCTCAAATTAAATCATTGAGATTTCAATTCAAAAACCCAAAAACTCATTTAACATTCATTTTCAAAACCAATTGAATTATACAACTCAAATCCTTCAAAAATCAACTACACAACAATCTAAACAACTCCAAACAACTGATAAAACTTCCCAATAGTTCAAACCACACCGAAACTCACGTTGTAGGTTTGAACCCAAAACGAAAAACTAAAGAGAAAATGAAAAAGATGAACTAGGAACTTACCTTTAGCAACTATGGAGCAACTTCTGCGAAGTCCCAGCTCCGAAGTTTCACTCGAGCTTCCTCTCCTCTCTCGACCTTACTCTGCCGCTTGGAAAAATTGAGAAACAAAATTGATAAGTTTAAAACTTAAACTTATATTCAATGGCAAATTCGTAAATAACTCGAAATTCAATATTTTTTTTTACAATAAAATACTATTATAAAAGACTATAAAACATTAAAATACTATTATTAAAAATACAAGATATCACAGGCGCCTTTTCTTTTCCTTTTGGCACAAGACTACAGTGGATGATCTTGTTCATTACAGCATACTCAGGTTTTAATTTCCCAGGAGTGAACTCGCTCCGAGCAAACGATACCATAGGTACTGGGTTTGAGCACGTGGCTTGAGTGAATAATGCCCCGTTGAAAACAGTCAGCAGGTGAAATGGGTAAGGTATACCATTTGCATGCGGAGGCTGAGGATATCCCAAGGCTGCAGCAATGCCAGAGGTGCCTACTAGAAAAGACTTACCACTCACCGTTGTTTCCATGTGATATTTAATCTCCTTGTGTTCTCTCAAGTTAGAGTATAACTCCCTCACAACAGATGGGTGATAACCCTCAAGAGGTTTGCATAATCCCAAATTCTGATCTTTGATCACGGTTCGAATAGCATGAGAGGGCATAAAAGTTCCCACCTCGACACTCCTTTCGCACTGGAAACCTTTCTTGGCAAGTGACTGAAGCCACGCAATTTCTTCTCCCTGCGGCTCATCTTCAAACATAGCTTCTATCTCATCATCCTATCATCCTCATCATCACTCTCATCATCCTATCCCACCCTTGGGTGTCTTGGTACTAGCCATAAATGATACGACTAGGCCGATCATGGAGAGTAGCACTAACATGGCTACAAGACAGTCCCAAATACCCATTTTAACAAGCACAACACATCCCTTTCCAACATCACACAGCAGTTTCCTACCAACAATCTCCATTTTCAACCCAAGATTTCAAAAACAACCCACACACAAGCACCAAACTGAGCTCCAAACACAATTGATAAGGAAGAGTGACAAAACTCCTAAACCAATGTAAATACCCTTCAATAAATTGAGTTTCTTACCCCAAAAGTGAAGGAAGCACCTCGAAATACCAAAGGATGGTAGGAACAGCCACTAGAGCATAAGAACTTCTTCAATCAATGGTAGGAATGGAAAAATGGGTGGATTTTCGAATTTAGGGTTAGTGTTTTACAATGTGAGATGATTTTGGGGCAAAAAGTGATGAATGGAGTGCAAGGCTAGGGTTTGATGGTGGATTAGGTGAGATATGGTTGATTCTCAACAAAAATGATGGTGAATGCTTGAAGGAGGGTAGAAAATGAGAGATAAGTTGAGAAAGGGGTGAAAAATGAGTTGGAATGGGGTAAAATCTCGGGCTAGGGCTTAAAAGCTCGAATTTTTCAATTTCAGGCAAGGGGTACCGGTACCTACTTAAAGGGGTACCGGTACCTTTGTTAGAAGTATGCCCTAAAACCAATCCTAAAGGGTATATTAAGTTTCATATTATCATAATATATGGAAGGTATAACTTATCTAATATGTTCTAACATATATGATAAAGTCCATGAATAAATGATAAGAGAGATATGCATCTCAAGGTGTTGAGATAGAGAGACTGATATTTCTCATATACATCTATTCTAAAAGAGTTCCTACTCAAAGGTTTATTAAAGTGGATATTTAATTAACCGTTTGAAGAGTAGCACAGATTTAAACCAACTCATATGGAGGATAGGTAGTCTTTCCAATCAGTGTAGTGACACTTAGGTTAATCTGTGGGTGCATATTAGAGAATATGTACACTGAACATGATCTACAAAGAATATTCCTATGGTAGTTCTGTCAAAGGAATATTCTAGTGTTATGTCCATTTATTTGGTAGTCCTTAGACCTGAGACACCATAGCTGTCTTATGCATAGGTTGCTAGAGTTTGATAGTATATTGTATAGCCTTATCCATAAGGTTGTAATCGGTGCTTATTGGCTCTAATGAGTTATGCATGAAGATAGATGAGTGTGCAATAAGGGATCATCACTCTCAGTTATATGAGAGAGAATGTCAGGATAAGTTCACAAAGATAATTCTCAAAGGGAACCTCTGGCCAGAGTGATAGGTAAACAGTGAAAAGAGTTTCACTGCGATTGCCTTATTGAGATTATATTTTGTGGGACAGAGATCAAGTTGTTAAGATAGGGTTTGACTAAAACCATACCTATTATCTTAACTGTGACATTAGGGGATGAAGGATTAAATAACATGAAGGGTTCACATAGTTCTGCTATTCACCTAAACCTAGGGTATGTCATGATATGTTGCTAGATGTCACTCATGACCAGTGAAAGCCTATTGATAAAGAGTTATCAATGAGGGCAAAATTGGAATCGTTCCAATTGAACCTTAAAATAGAAAGTTTCTATTTTTAGGAGACATAGAGATGTCCCTGTCCACTGTTAGGTTAGGGTGAACCCAAAGGGTCACACACAATAGAGAGTAAGTGAGTTCCTTAAACTTGTGGGGAGGGGATCCTGTCTTTGAGTTATGTTTGATTTTAATTATTAAAGGTTAATTAATTAAAAGTCAAAACTAACCAATAATAGGATTACTCTATTCAAGGATGTTTGGTCATGGTAGCACTAGTAACCAAACACCCCTTAAAGAGGAGAAAGTCTATAAATATGAGTGTTTTCACATTCTAGGGTTAAGAGGAAACCCCAGGGCCGAATTCTCTCTCTCCTCTCCCTCTCCATGCTAGCTTGTTTCACAAAGGTTGTGGAAGACTAGAAGGTTTTAGAAATCTTGCTCTCGTGTGGATACGCTTTGGAGGTTTCATCCGTTTGAAACTCAAAGGAAAGCTACATCGAAAACTCAATCAAGTAAGGTTATTTATGTTGTTTAAATATTCATTCTTGATTATATGTGTTTTTATATACATGACCCCTATGCTTGAATCGATTCTTGAAGGTTTTGTGAACATGGATTGATTTTAATAAATGAAAAAGTTTTGTTTTCTACTTCCGCTGCTAATCCATGGCTTTTGTTTCACAGAACCTTTCAACCTTTAGGTTCTGGAGGATGGGTACCGGTACCTATTTTTGATTTTTCACTTTTTTGCAAATTTTGCACTTTTTTGTCCCCAAAGACCCAAAGTATGACCTTCAACTCGATTTTCAACACCACTACCTTTCAACAATGAGGAATGTGCAACCACGACCTGCTAAAAAAAATTTCGACTTTACAATTTCACCCTAGGGTTCCTAAGCTTGAACAAATTGGCACTCTTGGCTCAAAATAGGGTTCAAATGGAAACTTACAAGGGAAAGAGGTTCAAGAGGGCAAGAATGGCCTAAAATCATTTCTCAAAGTCGTACGAATGTTCCAAAATGAATAAGATGCATAAAAATGAAATGTTCATGTGATTATGTGATTTTTGAAGCTCGAACCAAGCGAAAATGTGCTTGGGAACAGAAGTCATGACTTGCAAAGCTTATCAAACTATTTGTACTCAAGATGATCATAAATAGACTAAGTCATGATGCGGAAGCATGGGTAAATGAATGGGCTAACAAAAATGAAGTAATATGCTTGTAAGTTTAGTTTAACCCCAATGGCGTGCATGTGCAATAGGAGAGTTCAAATGCATAACACAAGATCAAAAAGAAGCATAGCATACAAGTTCAAGTTTTATTCTCATGTAAGCTCAAAATCGAAAAATTTATCATTAGCACTTGCTAAAACCTAATTTACGACGAGAATGAAGCCTACTTCTTCGACAATAAGAAACTACCCTATGCAAAAGTATGAGTATCCGTATGAACACCAGTATATACCCCCCCACCAACTGAAATGTGCATTGTCCTCAATGCAGGAAAAGATAAGCACTAAGGACTTAACTGAAGGGAGGAAGAACAAAATTACCTGTGTCAAAGCAATGACTAAGCTGTAAAGCTGCACAAAGGTCAGAGTATCCACATTTCCAAAAAGAATGATTAAAAACTGAAAAGAAGATGATATGTACAATGAGTAATAACAGAATTTACTCCTGAGGAATGTCCTGGTAGACTGGATCTACCAACTCCTCAATGCTCTCCTGACGGTCAAAGTTCTCCAAGAATGGCTTTAGGCGCTGACCGTTTAATTTAATGATTTTCCCATTCTCCGGATTCTCGATTTCAACTACACCATAAGGTTGGACTGTTTTGACCACGAAAGGGCCAGTCCACCTTGAACGGAGCTTGCCTGGGAAATGTGCAAACGAGAACTATACAAGAGTACTTTCTGTTGAGGCTCAAAGGTCTTCCTCAAAATGTGTTTGTCATGAAATAGTTTGACCTTCTCTTTGTAAATTCTAGAGGTTTCATAAGACTCACGCCTCATTTCATCAAGCTCATTCATTTGCAACATCCGCTGTTGACCTGCTTTAGCCAAATTGAAATTGAGAGTTTTAATGGCCCAATATGCCTTGTGCTCCATTTCCACCGGCAAGTGACATGCTTTGCCATAAACCAACCTATAGGGAGACATACCAAGAATAGTTTTAAAAGCAGTGCGGTATGCCCAAAGAGCGTTCGTTAGTCGGAGAGACCAATCCTTGCGGTTCGGGTAACTGTTTTTTCTAAAATGTGCTTTATCTCCTTATTGGCTAGTTCGGCTTGACCATTGGTCTGTGGGTGATAAGCAGTGGGAACCTTATGTGTGACTCCATACTTTTTAACCAAATTTTCAAATGGCCTTTTGCAAAAATGGAGCCCACCATCACTAATGATTGCACGAGGCATCCCAAAGCGAGAAAAAATGTTTTCTTTCAAAAATTTCAAAACCACCTTGTGGTCGTTCGTTCTCGTTGGAATGGCCTCCACCCACTTTGAAACATAGTCCACTGCTAATAAAATGTACAAGTACCCACAAGAGGAGGGAAAAGGACCCAAGAAGTCTATACCCCAACAGTAAAAAATTTCAATGATTAAAATGGGGGTAAGAGGCATCATATTCCTTTTCGTAACACCTCCTAATTGTTGGCACCGAGCACAAGTTTTGCAAAATTCAAATGAGTCTTTATACAATGTGGGCTAATAAAAACCGGCTTGCAAAATCTTGTCAGCTGTTTTCCTAGCAGAAAAATGCCCACCACAAGCTTCAAAGTGACAGAAGGTGAGTACCCCAATTTGTTCGTCGTTGGGTACACACCTTCTCATCAACTGATCCGGGCAGTGTTTAAAAAGATAGGGATCATCAAAAAAATAATTCTTTACATCAACCAAAAATTTTCTCTTCTGTTGAGAAGTCCAACTAGATGGGATTTGTCCTGTCACAATATAATTCACAATATCAGCATACCAAGGACAACTAACAAGAGAAAACAGTTGCTCATCAGGGAATGTGTCACCTATGGGTAGACCCTCATAAGCTGTTTCTAATACCAAACGAGAGAGGTGATTCGCCACCACATTCTCTACTCCCTTTTTGTCTTTTATGGTCAAATTGAACTCTTGACAAAGCAGGATCCGTCTAATGAGACGGGGTTTAGTATCCTATTTAGAGAGCAAGTACTTCAACGCCGCATGATCAGTGAAAATGACTATGGGAGACCTTACAATGTAAGACCTGAACTTATCTAGGGCAAAGACCACAACTAAGAACTCTTTTTCCTTAGTTATGTAATTGGACTGGGCAAAATCTAGAGTCTTGCTAGCATAATAAATCACAAAAGGTTTCTTATCCTCTCTTTGCCCTAAAACAGCTCCTAAGGCGTAATCACTAGCGTCACACATTATTTCAAAGGAAGGTCCCATTTAGGAGGTCGCATGATAAGAGGTGCAATCAACATACTTTTTAGCTTTTCAAAAGCCTCCTCACATGCCTGTGACCATTCAAAAACAATATCCTTGGCAAGTAAATTACACAAGGGACGGGATATAGCACTGAACTTCCTTATGAACCTCCTATAAAAACCTGTGTGACCTAGGAAGGACCGTATGTCTTTAATACATTTAGGAGTGGGTAAATTAGAAATCAACTCTACCTTGGCCTTATCTACCTCTATTCCTTTCTTAGACACGATATGCCCCAACACAATCCCTTGTGTCACCATGAAGTGACATTTCTCCTAATTCAAGACTAGGCTCTTCTCCTCACATCTCTCCAACACTTTCTTCAAATTCTCTAGACATCCCTCAAAGGAGTCTCCAAAGACGGAGAAATCATCCATAATCTTCTCTACCATGTCACTGAAAATGCCTATCATGCACCGTTGAAAAGTTCCCGGTGCATTACATAATCCATAGGGCATTTTTCGAAAGGTAAATGTGCTAAACGGACATGCGAAGGTGGTGTTCAATTGGTCTTCTAATGCTATTTCTATTTGATTGTACCCAGAGTAACCATAAAAAAAAACAGTAAAACTCATGCCCTGCAACTCTCTCCAACATTTGATCCACAAAAGGTAGAGGGAAATGGTCTTTCCTAGTGCCAGCATTTAGTTTCCTATAATCTATTCACACCCTCCAACCTGTAGTGACTCTAGTAGGTATGAGTTCATTTTGTTCATTTGCCACCACAGTGACCCCGGACTTTTTGGGAACGACTTGGGTAGGGCTCACCCACTTGCTATCCGCAATAGGGTAAATGACACCTACATCTAAGAGTTTCAAAACCTCTTTTTTGACAACTTCCTTCATGATAGGATTTAATCTACGTTGCGGTTGCCTAGATGGTTTGACATCCTCTTCCAAGTAGATTCTATGAGTGCAAATCTAAGGGCTAATTCCCTTAATGTCCGCAATGGTCCATCCTATGGCGGTTTGGTGGGCCTTAAGAATCTCTATGAGTCTTGCTTCTTGATCAAGATTTAGAGAAGATGAAATGATCACAGGGAAAGTCTCTTCACTTCCTAGGAAAGAGTATCTGAGATGGGGAGGTAGAGGCTTCAATTCTAACTTAGGTGGCTTCTCTATTGATCGCAAAATTTTCTCTTCAATTGGAGGCAATTCCTCGAATCTAGGTGTCCACCCATTTGTTTCCATCACTTCACTATGCTCAAGTATGGAGTATAGAAACTCCATTTCAGGTGTGGCTACCTCCTCAACAATCTTATGGCTCACTAGACAAGACTCCAAAGGGTCAGCACATGAAAAATGATCAACATATTCCTGTACCACAGATTCTATCATATTCACCTCACAAATGTCTTCATCATCCCCTATTTCTTTGATAACATTGAAAATGTTTAAATTCACAGTCATGTTGCCAAAAGACAACATCATCAACCCACCCCGACAATGTATTATGGCATTAGCAGTGGCCAAGAAAGGCCTGCCAAGAATCACTGGGAATTAACTCCCTTGACTCACCACAGGTTGAGTATCTAGAACAACAAAATCCAAAGGAAAATAGAACTTATCCACTTGTACCAACACATCCTTCACTATACCTCTAGGAATCTTCACACTACGGTCTGCAAGCTGAAGGGTAATGGTAGTAGACTCTAATTGTCGTAGCCCTAGCTCAACATACACCGAGTATGGCAACAAGTTCACACTGGCTCCCAAATCTACCAAAGCACGTCCCAACTTCGAGTTTCCTACCACTATGGAAATGGTGGGGCTTCCTGGGTCTTTATATTTTGGGGG
>JAESVK010068433.1:0-12145 GCA_017140935.1 Hamamelis virginiana
TGTGTGTGTGAGTAATGATCTAATTAGCTAATGCTGACTCAGATTTAAGTCAGTTAAGCACTTATGGGCATTGAATTATCTCATCACTTAAAAAAGCCTTCATTCATGAGATGATCTAACGGTCATAAGTCTTAGCTGACTTAAGTTTAAGTCAGCAGTAGCTGACTAGATCATTTTACACACACATACACATATATATACAAAAATGATCCGGTCAGTATATGAAGCATGAAGCTAGTAGATAATTATGGAATACATATTTCGAAAAACTGACTGTACTTATGTATGTCATGCATGCTAGAAATCACAAAGATCAACGGTCGTTTCTGAATAATGTTACTGAGAAAAACTATGATAGCAGTCACAATTTTTCCAATCTATTTTTTGAGATGTTTACATTGGATTACCATGATTTTTGGTATGCACGACATCCATTAGATTAATATTTAATCCAACAGCCAGTTTTTCAAAATATTCATCTCACAATTATCTATCAGTTTCATGCTTACATAAGATATAGAAGCATATGCTGATAGTCCCGTTGTAGTCATCATATGCTTATATAAATTATGTAAGCTTGAAAGCCATAGAATATTATAGTAAGATGCATATTTTGAAAAACTTTCTGTTAGATTAAAAAATCATGGTAGTGATCTAATGTTGTAATTTCAAAACATATCGATGAAAAACTGCCATAATTTTTTTTCAGCAGCAACATTTCTGAAAAACGAACCATTAAATTACTGTGATTTTTGGCATACATTACATATATAAATATATAACATTTAACCCAATAATCAATTTTTCAAAGAGTATATAATGTTATACATGCATCGCTACAAGTATCGCTACAAGTATCGCTACAAGAGATAAATGAAAATAATTTTGGAAAATCACCAATGGATAGTTTTAAAAATTCACAACACTTGTATCGTGTAACAATAATTGTAATGATAACTTATAGCGACACATAATATTTTTCTTTTCCAAAATATGCATCTGGTAATTATCTATATAATTGATCCTGACATAAGCTGATATGTGAGTTGATGATATATATATATAAAGGTAGACGTGGACCTTTACCACAAGAATCATGCACCAATTTAATATGGTTATATTTAATTAAAGCACATGATAGGAGCAAGGCCATACCTAAGAATAGCCTGCAAATTACACCTTGTCGCGAACCGCTCACAAACCAAATGTTAAACAAGATATTCCCATAAAATTAATTAAAAAAAGAAGTGGAAGATTGAACATAGACAGACTCTTAAAAAAATCTATATGATGACGCTTGCCGTGACGAAAATGATATCGAATTTTTTATTCATTTCTACAGAACTATAATATCCTAATGTATTGGATTATTAAATATTAAATTATTCTAGATTAATCTATTGGGGCATTCATTATTAATTAATATTTAACACTACTTCTTTAATAAAGTTCTTGATCTTATTTAATTATTTAATGGGAATTTCAATCAGCATTCAAAAGACCCGTCGCCGTTTCCTCGTAGACTTGAAGGGTTACCCAAAAACCGGCTGAACCCTTCCCCAGTTACACTTTGTTTGTACTCTTTCTCTCTCTCTATTCTATTTCTCTCTCTTGAGTTGCCCTTTGAAGCAGCCATAGGTTAAGACGATAGGTCCCTCTCGCCATTATAGCAATGTCTGACTGCTTTTGGCCGAGAGAACTGATTCAAAGGACACCGCTGATGGTGACAATTCATCGCCATCCGGCGATATTTCCCAGAAAAAACACTCCCGTTTCTGTATACCTGAAGTTTACTCCCCTCTCTCTCTATCTCTAGAAATTTAAGCTAAATTTTTTTGTTGCTATGATGTGTAAATCAGTACTTGATTAAGGAACTAAAAAATCAGTTCCAACAGTTCTTACAGACCAAAAGAACAGTACATAAATTTATATTAAAGAAAAAAAATACACCAACATATTTCTTAGGAAATAAAACAAAGACAGGGTGCCAAAAATGAGAGAAGGCAACACATGGGATTTGATACTAAGCCATTACAAGTAGAGAGAGAGGGAGTATTTGAGAATAGAGGTGGCAGTAATAAAAGAGTATATAGGGCGGCAAAACAATATATGAAATATTGAAAAAGATCAGCAGTAGTTTTTAGTCAGAACCCCAGAATATCTAGCTGGAGATTTCGTCCCTCTCAGTTAGTTTGACGAAAGACCGACATTTCCCAGAGACTTGGAATTTCCCTTTCTCATGTTTGGTTTTTTTTTTTTTTTTCTTTCTGTGTGAGTGGGTTTTCATTTTTCAGGGTTAAAAAACAAACTCACCAAAAAAAAATTAAGAGTAAAAAAGATACTCTCAGAAGCATTGATCTTTATACGCTTATGCTTACAAACATGATGATGGCGGTGTTAAAGGTAAATTTAGGGAGTGTAGAGAGATATTATGGCTCCAGGCAGAAAAAAGGATACATGAGGAGAGGATGGGATCATGAGGGTCTCATGAGAGAGTGGAACCCATTTTTCTGCAGCCAATTTTGGGTGGTTGTTGGTGGTGTAATTATCTGCGGTGGGAATCCTGATGATGCTGCAGCAGTCGCAAACAGATGGGGAGGACCGGATTGCCACTGTTGCTCATTTGTAGAGAGAGAAAGATCTCCATTCACTCCAATTCGGCCTCCATTGCTGCTGCTCGGAAACTGAAGCTACAAAATTGAAACAATTAAATATATGGATATTTCTAGCTGGCCGGGCACTGCTGAATTGAGATATATAGAGATACCCACTTGATAGTTTGATGAAGTAAGATGAGGTGGAAGAATGTGAAGCATCTGGGTTTCTCCAACTCTCCTGATTTGCCCATATCTATGCATTTCATTACCAGTCTTTAGTGAGCCTGGAGATTGGAGGTGGGTTTGGCTTAGAAGCTGCATGGTTTCAGTCTCATTGTAGCCGTCTCTTCTATGGGGATCACTGTCATTTCTACATGGCTCTTGATGCAGGTTGAGCTGAAAATTACACATATACATAGAAGTGAAAAACATTACTCCACTATATATTTATATATGTTTATATAGAGTGCAGCTAATTTAATTAATTAAGAAGGTGAGGATCAAATTAAAACTAAGGCGGCAAAATCTATCTATCTATCTACCTTAGGCCTAAATCCTCGGTTCCGCCAATCAGCTTCATAAGGCATTGATGCCGATTGATGATCTATTGCAGCACTTTGGCTATCGTCCCCCAATTCAACACTGTTTTTCTTTGAGGCCGAACTTCCTAAGCTCAAATCAAGATTGTGATCCGTAGTATTGCCTGAACATTCTGCCCAATACATGTATAATTGAATATATATAATTGAAAAAAATATATATATATATATGCCAACACTTGAAAAACAATTATAAAATCAAAATAAATAAATAAATAATCATTCAATATTTACCAGTAGAGTTCAGCTCATTCTCATATATGCTGGGATCAAAGTTTGTGACAGCATCCTTGCCATTACACTTAATTGCAGCTTTATCATAAGCCCTACGAAAAGCACAAGAAGATTCAATTTCTCTCATCCTCGTCTATGTAAAAAAACATTTGGAAAATATATAGTGCAATCAGAGATGAAAATTTCAACTGTAGCAATGAAAGAACGCACTTTGCAGCTTCAATTTCGGTGTCAAATAGGCCCAAATACACGTACCTGATTGATTAGAAGTAAAGCAGCAATTAGAACTACAGTGACTCAAGGTATGGAAATGGAGATTGGATAAAATAATGATTCCAAAGAAAATGATAAGATCAGAAAGTAATATATAGATAGATATATAAATGGTTACTTTTTGCCTAAAAATTGGCCCATTCGAGCTTCCCATCTTCCACATTTGTGCAAAGTAACACCTCTATATTTGGAGCTTCCTCTAGGAAACCCAGTGCTTTGTCGGCGAAGTACGTGCACAAATTCTTCCTTGGTTAAATTGGTCATCTGTTAAAAAAACATCACAGAAATCTTCCTTTAATAAACAATTTAGTTTCCTATGTGTTCAACGGTACAATAAGAATAAGCAAATCAGAAATACATCTGTTTAAAGATAAGGTTAAAACTGTTGCAGATATGCTGGATCAACAGTAAAACTCTCCCTCTCTCCCCTACCTGTTTCAGGTCTTCCTCATAATCTTCAAGAGTGAAATTTATGTCTGCCTCCACTCCCCGGAACTTGATTGCAGCTCTGTCATATGCACTGAAAAAAAAAACAAAAGCAAAAAAAACAAATGTTTTCTTTCGTTTCATTAATATCAAAATGAAGATCAACACTATCACAAGATGAGGAAAAAAACAGGAAGACAAGAAGAGCTAACCGAGCAGCAGCATGTGCAGTGTCAAATCCACCTATTCACATCCAAGACAAAAACCCATCTCACCAGTATCAGAAAAATATCACATATATAAATATATTTATATGTCCCTTTTCTAGAAGTCAAAAAAACAAAGAAACCATTTTTTCCAACCAAAAAAAAAAAAAGCATACCCAGATAAACTTGTTTTCCACAATCCCTGCATCAGACCAAACAGAAGATAAACAAATACTGTGATTGAATTCATGAACAAGACCTTTACACAAATAGAGAATAATAAATAAATAAATTTTATAGATAAAAGATGAAGACTAACCATATGTGTGACTCCCACCGGCCAGTTCTCCGGTAAAAGGTAACCCCACGATACTGAGAGCTTCTAGACCGGGGACCTCGCCGGCTCTTCTTCAAAGGTTGAGAAACCTCCACGGACTTACCCGACCCAAGAGAATCCGACTGACAAAACTTGACTCCGACCCAGTGAGCCCTAGGAAACCCAGCACCGCCACCACAGCCGCCGCCGCCGCCAGACACGGACCCCATTTCCGAATCCTCAACAGGAAAAAACTGGCGGGTCACAAGCGGGTCGTTCTCCGAAGAACAGTTGTCTTCGTGGGTCACTGAAAACCCGAATATCTTACTGCTCCGCTTCTTTCTTGTAACTCCTTTTTCCCCTTCTTCTTCATCCGATCCGTCTTCAATTACTACAGCGGAAGAGCTTGAATTCTCGTTGGATAACGACCCGACACCTTTGCCCTTCTCGTCGTCGCCGTCGACGGAGGTCTTCTGCGATGAACAGCCTTCGGATTCCTCGTCGACCCTTCTCTGCTCAGGCGAATCATTGAGATCCCACATTTTTTTTTTATTCTTCTGAATCTCTTCTTCTAGACCGTTGATTACGCTGACCCAGCCTATTGGTTTCTGAAGATGAGACTAAGATTTATGATCATCACTCTCACATCAAAAACCCAGAATTTTAGAAGCTCTCTTTCTCTCTCTCCAGCTTCAGCTTCTCTCTCTAAAACATCTATTTGGGAAATATAATAGTAAGAATTAGAGAAGCCGTGTGTGTTTTGAGTATTACAAAGAAGAAAACCTACGACTACGAGGAGAGGAGGGGGAGATGTTGTATAATCCCTCACTGCCCAATACAGCATAGACGAGGCGAGTTTGAGGAAGCTCAAACGAAAGCAGCTTCCGTTAATACCCCTCTCTCTCTCTCTCTCTCTCTCTCTCTCTAAAACTCTCTATATATGTGCACATACATGACTCCACTTCCCTTCCTTTTTTTTCAATAGACTCATAATTCCTAGACTCTCTCTCTCTCTCTCTCTATGTTCAAGCCTTCTTTATTTCAATCATTCACAAATTCATTCATACTCCATCTACCTCCCTCTCCCCCCATCTCTCTCTCTCTCTATACACATAGAAAAGAACATCTCTCTCTATATTGGTTTGTTTAAAATAACATCACAATGGGAAAAAATAGAAAAGAAAGAACCATCTCTTTCTTACACTACTTTCCGACGTTAACCAAATCGAAAAGCATTCACTCTCTCTCTCTCTTACACATACTCTCTCTCTCTAAATTACCCACTAATAGAAATAGACAGCGCAAAGGCTAAAAAGATGACTAATTACTCAATTACCTTTATTAGCTATTAATTATCATCATTCACACTCACGTCACAAGTCACCTCTCCATTTCCCACCCCCACTCTCTCTCTCCCTCTCTTTCTCTCTCTATACAAATATAAATAATATAAATAAATCTACAGGCATCACCAGCACATTTAGCAGCACCTGGTTTTTACCATTTGGAACAGCATTAAAACTGGGGAGAGAGAGAGAGAGGGGGGTATTTTGGGAATAAAATGGAGGGGAATTATTGGAAGTACAAAGGGAGAGGAGAGAGAGAAGAGGGAGAATGGGTTTGGTTTCAGAAAAAGGAAATGGGAATAATAGTAGAAAATGGAATGGGTTTCCAGAAAAGTCCAATCCAAGAGTACGGGAACAGGGCCACATTTGCCTCTTTCGTTCTTCTACCCACCAATGCCCTTCCCGAACCTGTACCTCGTATTTAATACCCATTTTCAATTCACCACGCGCACCTCTAGCGCTTGTCATTCACTTTACTGTGAATCTGATGGGAATTTAACTTCACCCATCAAAATGTTACTCCGTATTTGTTTCTAAGTTATTTTAACCATTGAGTTTAAAACATGCAAAGCATTATTGTAAATTTAGTTTAAAATATGTTAATAATAAACCCACATTCACTTTATAAAGCTGATAAAATATTTCGATTAACCATTGTTAATTGAGACAGAGGTCAAATTTTGATCGAATTATATTATTTAATCATGTAATATTTTATAATAAAATTTTATTCGTCGGATCAATATAAGATATTTTATCAAGCAGTAAGATGCACGTCTTAGAATGAATATTTAGTTTGGTGTGCACAAGCTGGCCCGGAATACCTGTATAGCAAAAAAAAAAAAAGAATACTTTGTCTCTCTTTTATTTTGAACATTAAATTCAAGATATGAGCTATGTTGTCATGCTTGTCATATTAATTCAGTTACGTTAATTAGAATTGAGTTAAGGTAAATTTATACAAACTATACATTAAAACTAACTGTGAGTTTTAGTTAAGTATTATTGAATGATAGAAAATATCAAATTTTGAATGGTATGTGTAGGTTTTTTGTTTCCAAATGAAAGAAATTCACCTACCTCAAGCTCTCCCTTAATGTTAGTGACCAAGCATTTCTTTAGACTCCAATGGCCTGTTTGTTACGAGGAAAAAGTGGGATGAGGGAAATGTGGAGGGAAGAGAGATTTGGGACATGTTTGGTATTGAGGGAAGGAAAAAATGGAGGGAAAAATGGGGAGGAAGGTGGGGGGGAAAAGGAAGGTATTCAATCCGTCCAATTTCGAGGGGGGGGGAAATGGAAGGAAAACTAGAGATCGGCTTATGTGGGCTTTGAAATGACCATTTTAACATCAGTTTTTTGGTTTAAACCCCTCAACCTTTCCAAGGAATGAGCTGAGAAAGATAATTTCATAAATATTATAATTCATTTTTCTGACAAAAAGTAATTTAAAAAAAAAAATTTCATCGGAGACCCACTTATAAAATTATAATTTCTCAATTATGAACGTATAACTGAATCTTTTTAATGGTTATTAAAATTTAGTAGTACAATGTCATTTTGGTTAAATATATGTGGGGGTATAATTGTAATTTAGGTGCTTTACTTCCTTTCTCTTTTCCCAATTTACCAAACACATGGAAGGAAGGAAACTACTTTTCCATCCATCATACCAAACACACTGGAAAGAAAAAAGGTTTCCCTCCCCTGAGGAAGGAAAACCCATCCCTCCTACTTTCATTCATTCTACTTTTCCATCCCTCCTACCAAACGGAGCACAAGTCTTCAGATTTTGTTTTGTTTCAAGTTCCTATGGAAAAGGTTTTGTTCGTGTGTTGAGTATATCGTTTATATATGAGAAAAAAAAAATCACTCTCAATAATTATAAATTAATGAGTTTCAATAGACTTTAATGTATCTGAGAATTCTCTCATAAGATTGAAAAACCATGCCGTTAGATTACAAAATTATAAGCAACTGACACATAATTAAACCGATATAAATTTTTTAACAAACAATAAAGTGAATGTTTTGGAATTTGTGCAGTATTTCATCAAAGAGGAAACTTAAACAACAAAACCCATGAAAGTCTTTCATTTTAACTTTTCTTTTAGTTCATATCATACCTACTAAACTAAGAAAGAGCTTGGTATTTAATTTGATTAATTTCATAAAATAGGGAAGCTAGTCAAGAAATTCCTGGGAGTCCTTCATTGTAACTTTTCTTATGTGTATTTATATATCTTACTATTATATAAAGAAAAATAGTAGTTTCGTTCTCTTCTTTCATTAATTCACTATCATTCTTTATTTCTATTGGTTTTTGGTCTATTTCAAAATGATATGACATTATATTATTGGTCTAACTAATTAATTAAAATTCAGATTTTCAAGATTATCTATTGATATGAGTCCCATTTAAGTTTTATTTATTTTTTCATAATTAATTTTAATTTTATTTTTTATTTGTTGTGGGTCTCATCTTCTTTTTTACTCTCCTTCTTCTTAATTATTTTTCATTTTTATTTAAATAATTGATTCCAGCTACTTTTTACTTTCTTTGTGTTATTTTAAATTTTTTATTTTTTTAATAATACATTCAAATTAATTTTATTCAATTTCTTTGATTTTTAATTTCTAATTTTTAATCATTATTATTTATTAAAATATATACTTTAACCCTATAAATTTAATTACGATAAAATGATCGAGATCATATGATCAAAATATATTTTATACATTTACAATTAATTAGATAATTTTTTATTAATAAATCATGTGTATTGCGTGGGTTTGTGCTCGTATATATATCCATACTATTTATAAAAGTCTAAGTGATGGAAGAACTTTTAATTCACTAAAATACCCTTGTAATAAATAGTAAAAACACTTATGCCCTCCTGTAAATTTAATTACTTAAAATCTCTTTAATTTTTTTAATAGAAATCTTCTTTTTATTTACTTTTTTATTCTTAATAAAAAAAAATTAGTTGTGCATAATTATTTATCAAGTTTTCTTATTTGTGTATAATTATTTTTTAAAATAATAATTTATTATACTTTAGTTGAGCATTTTTTATATTATATTATATTTTCTATATATAAGTTTGAATATTAAAAAAGTGAAATATTATAGTCAGCTATATCTTACTTTAACTAAAATCATCTAAGAAATCCAAGCCATTGGATTTCTTTTTACAATGAATCATGTATTAAGTGAAAAGAAATCCAATGGTTTGGATTCCTTAGCTGATTTTAGTTAAAGTAAGGTATAGCTCACTAGAATACTTATCTACTAGAAAAACTTTTGATTGGCCACAATATCCTATATATGTAATTATAAAATTAAATAAATAGGTATGGTTCCAGATAATTCCACAATGACATTTCTAATTAATTGAAGATTACTTATAAATAGTATGGAGTAATTTTTTTTTGAATTGAACTCAATTTTTTTAATCACAACAAAAATATTATAAATTAAATTGAAATTCATTTACAAACACGGTCCCATTAAATTATATTAATCTTCTTAATTCAATTGTTTTTTTTATAAATACTAACACATTTATATATAGAACTCAATTGCTCAAAAAATTAAATATTATATGATTTACACTTTATTTATTGTTTTCAAGAAAAAACAAATATAATTTGACTAATTGTTCATCTATAGTTTTTATTTATAAATACTGATTCATGACTATCAAACTTAATTTCTTAATTAACTAGATATTGTAAAATTCATAATTCATTTTTCAATTTCAATTTCAATAAAATAAAATTTTTTAAATTATTTTAATAAAATTTTGAATATTTTATTTTAATTATATTGATCAGTCTATTACTCAGAGTGGATCAAAATATTTTATATTTTACACTTTTATAAAAGATTTGTCACATGGTGCAATGCTAGTATATATAAAAGTCTTAAAGGAAAAGAAAGTTCATTAATACACCGAACGCATGGAAGATGCCCTACTGGTGACTTTTCTCAAAGAAAGGGTGCATGGAACTGTGACTCTAGGCACAGAATGTACGGACACTTGGCAACAATGGTTTCTTAAACCTGTGGGCTAAGTCAAGCTACTGAATCGTTCGAATTGTCAATATATTCATGCTTTCATCTTTGTTTGTAGAACCATTTTCACGAGCAACGTGGGTGGCCTAGATAAGTATAAATTCAAGGAAAATGTTTAATAAGACACGAATGTTGTGGGAAAATGTTTTAAGACACGAATATTATTGACGTGGCATTTTAGGATACTCCAAGATTTGAACATTACTCTTGCGTGATCAAATTAAATTAAAATTTGAAAACTATAGTACGACAAATCTTTGTTAATTTATCGAATAGTTTCATCTTTGTTTGTAGAACCATTTGAAGACTAATTTGTTTGAAAATTAGATAACACTAAAAGATTTATCGAGTAAATCTAACCTGATGCACCCAAACGAATCCTTAATTGAACAAATTAAAATTTACTTCTTTTATATATATATATATGTTCTTATGAGGGATACCTCGTTCTAATTAAAATCAGTTAAGATTTTCGAGCCATTGGATTGGAATTTTGAGATGAATCATGCATTAAGTGAATGAAAATTCAAGAATTTGTACTCTTAGCTGATTTTAGTTAAAATGAGGTATAACTGATAAAATCGGGAATATATATATAAATATATATAAAAAGTTGTTTTAGGTTATTAAGTAATAGAACTTGCATAATTTTTTCAATTCTTTTTTCTTATTATAGGGTTTTGGATAAATTTATTTCATAGTGTCCATTTAGATAGTGAATTTTACTTGCAAATGGTCAACGAGATAAATTACAATCATTAATTGTGTGCACAGAATCAATCAATCAAAAGCATCTAATTTAAAAAAATTTATACATTGATATAAAAAAAAAAAAAAAAAAACGAGTGTAGTTTTAAAAATCATCAATTTATAAATTTGAAAATTCAAAACATTTTTTTCTTATAATGATACGCTGTAATGATGCGTAGCATTTTCCTAACTATAAGTTGCAGTGCTAACGAAATTTTTTTTGCAATATTTTACATTAAAAATCACAAATATTTACCATCTTAAAGAAGGATTAGGGATTCTAATTGTAATTTAGGAAACAAGATTAGTGAGCGCGCGTTTACACACGGGGTATGAGGAGCGTGGGTCTTGGGTTCAATCTAAGATGCTGAAGCCAACTCAACCAAAGGATAGATTGATGGATAGATTCGTAGATTTAGATATCATCATGGTTGACATCATCAGCATCAAAATAATAAAAAAAAAATTAAAAAAAATAAAAGATAATAGTAATAAAATATAATAAAGGAGGTGAGAGGGTTGTGTCAGAGGGACACAGACATCGTTCTGGGCTAGTGGGCCCCACTCCAAGGTGAAAAAACTGGGCCACGTCATAACGCACCCGACAAATTCCCAACAAGGCCCATTTTATAAAAAAACATTTTTCTCTCACATCCAGCTAATAATCTAATAATATCCTTTTGAGTGGCTTGCAATTTGCAAAACCAAACCTTCCAATAATGGAAGTGGGACGAGGCTTTGGTTTTGGAGCTTGATTTTCCCCAAGTGGAAACAGTTCCCACCCTTTCCCCTTTGTGGGCCTCTCTCTCTCTCTATTTATCTCTCCTTCCCCCTATTGAATTATTCAAAGCCCAGGCCCACCTCTTCCTTTCTCTATACATTCATGTATGCTGCCTTAGGTCCACCAACTTTATTATCTTTTAACTCCTTCCTTCCCCCTTTCCTAACCTAACTAATTTTCCTCCCATTTTATAAATTTTTCTTTTTTTGACATCTGATGAGTTATAATATCTCTATGCATTCATGTCATTTGATGTGCCAAAGTCAAAATTTAGTATCTCAAATGGTATAAAATGGCATCAATGCCAAAGTTTGGCACCTATATATTCAGAGCATCTCTAATGAAGGTGTTATATGAGGTGCCATTGCCAAAATTTGACATTAGCACCCAAATGACTTGCCCTTAATAGGGTGTTATTTGGGGTATCAGATTTTGGCAATGATAGTTCTTGGTGTCAAATTTGGCACATCAAACGACAGTTGTCATTTATACCAACTCTTACTTTTTATTCAAAAAGGATAGAAATGCCAAAATATA
>JAESVK010068435.1:0-22204 GCA_017140935.1 Hamamelis virginiana
ATCGAGTTTTTAGTTCAAGCAATTGGCACCGAGGAGTGGCGTGCGTTTCAAATTGATCTAGAAGGTAACTTGTAATTGCATTACAAGTCCGGTAAGTTCTTCTCTCTCTTTTTAATTTGTGCAAACTTCATTTTGTAAATAATTCGTGTGAATATCTATGTTGAGGTAAAATTGGTGCATGTCGGTGTGGACTCGTGATGAGCAACACCGACTTGTAAGAATTCTATCTCAACAAACTCCGCAAAATCCAATAGCTAGACCATTATTCAATTCACCCTCTCACTCCTTCAATAGAGAACATGAAAAATCAACAATTTCAAAGAAACATAAATGACCAAGGGTTGCCTATTGACCCTCAAAAACAAGGTGACGGTGTAGTCCCGTCGGCAACATTGGTGGTAGGAAGGGGTAATGTCAATCCTCATGCCCAACAACATAGAGAACTCCCATTCCTATGGCAAATTTAGGGAGAACTCTAAGGGACAAGTGAACATTGTCTTTTCTTGATCCTTTAAGGCCACCTCTATTTGGTTGTACCCTGAATACCCATCTAGAAAACAGTAGAAAGCATGCCCCGCTACCCGCTCAAGGATTTGGTCAATAAAAGGTATAGGGAAGTGGTCCTTCCTAGTCGATGAATTTAACTTCCTATAGTCAATGCACACTCACCACCCAGTAGTGACTCGTGTAGGGATCAACTCATCATTCTCATTTTTTACCACGGTGACCCCAGATTTTTTGGGCACCACTTGAATAGGACTCACCCACTTACTATCTGCTGTTGGATAGATTATCGCCACATCTAAAAGTTTGAGCACTTCCTTTCGCACAACCTCTTTCATCACAAGATTCAATCTTCTTTGAGGCTGGCGGAAAGGTTTGACATCCTCCTCAAGATATATTCTACAGGTGCAAAGCGAGGGACTAATTCCCTTGAGGTCAGCAATGGACCAACCTATAACACTTTTGTGGGTTTTAAACACCTCCATCAATTTAAGCTCTTGGTCAATCTCCAAGTTAGAAGATATGACCACAGGATATGTCTCACCTTCACCTAGGTAGGCATATTTCAACTCAACGGGCAAAGGTTTCAATTCGAATTCTGGTGGTTCGAGACTCGATGGCACTAACTTTTTTTCAATTGGTGGCAATGCCTCAAAGCGAGGCACCCACCCATTTACTTCTAGAACCTCTTCTTTGTCAAGCATGGAGTATAGAAACTCCATCTCGCTATCTACCTCACTTTCCTCAACAATTTCATTAACAAGACACGACTCCAAAGGGTCTTCATGGGAAGAGAGATCCCACTGGTGCTGAACTAAAGTGTCTATTCTATTCACTTCATGCACCTCCTCCTCATCATCCTCTCCCATTTCTTTTACCACATTGAAAATATTCAAATTCACAATCATGTTACCAAAGGATAGGGAACCTACTCCAACAATGAATCACCGCATTGGCTATGGCCAAGAAAGGCCTCCCAAGTATCACAGGGAATTGACTCCCTTGGTCTATCACTGGTTGGGTGTCCAATACCAGAAAATCAACTGGGAATAAAATTTATCCACATGAACCAAGACATCCTTAACTATCCCCCTAGGAACCTTCACACTACGGTCGGCCAACTGAAGTTTAATGTTGGTTGACTCTAGTTCTCCTAAACCTAGCTCCACAAAGATCGAGTATGGCAACAAGTTGACACTTGCCCCCAAATCAACTAAGGCTCTTCCCAACTTGGAATTTCCTACAGTTATAGCAACGGTGGGGCTAGCAGGATCTTTCTATTTGGGGGGCAAGCTATTCCTTACGAGAGATGTGGATTGTTTAGTCATAAAAGCTTCAGTGTGAACGTCGAGTTTCCTCTTCACGGTGCATAAATCTTTCAAGAATTTAGCATAAGATGGCACCTGTTTGATAGCATCCAGCAAAGGTATGTTAACCTTAACCTGCTTAAACAATTTATATATTTCCGCATGGTTGGTCAACTTCTTTGGGGTTCTTAGCCTTTGAGGAAAAGGGGCCGCAGGAATATAATTAGGTTTTTCCTTGTTTAAACCAACATCATCAACACTCAACTTGGGAACATTAGGATCAAATTCATTTTTCTTCCCATCCCCCTTAGATTTATTTGGCAATGTTTTTGAAACTTCTTTTATAGAATCTTTAGGAGGGATGGTTTGTCAATGACTTTCCCACTACAAAGAGTGGTGATGGCCTTTACATGTTCATGGTTCCCATCATTAGAGCTAGAGGACCCAATACTATGTTGCCCTTGGGGGTTTTCTAAAGGTTGAGAGGGAAATTTTCCCATTTCTTGTTGAAGCACACCCATAAAGGAGTTCAACATAGTAAGTTGGGTTCTCATGTCTCCAATTGCTTGAGTATTCTGAGTTATGAGAACACGTAACTCATTTGTTGTTGCTTGTTGTTTTGGGCAAGTTGGGCTATTAAATCTTCCAAGCTTCTTTTTTGTGGTGGTTGGTATGGTTGTTGATTTCCTTGATGGGATGGACCAAAATTAGCATTAGGGTTTGAAGAAAACCCTTGACCTTGGTAATTTGGATTTTGACTTTGGTTTTGAAAACCTTGATTTTAAAAGTTTTGGTTTCGAAAACCTTGGTTACTTTGGAATGGTTGACATGGGGGTGGATTACTTTGTCTCGAGGAAGCATTTCCTCCATCACTCTTCCAATTGAAGTTTGGATGTTTACTCCACCCAGGATTGTATATCTCAGAATATGGAGAATTAATGGCTTCCTAGGTAATTCAGAGCATTAGCTTGCTCTTGTTGGACAGCTCCCTTGACTTGGGGAAGATTGGGGCAATCACTAGTTGGGTGAGTGGGGTCATCACAAATTAAACACAAATCTTCCATCCTAGGCCCCGTAGGCACCGTAGGCATTATGCTCACATCGCTCACCTTTTTCATTTCTAAAGCCTCAAGCTTCCTAGGTCATGTTGGTAATTTTGGCTTGGAGGTCATCATGCTCTTTTACTTGATGCTTTCCTCCCCCACTAGGCACATTTTGCACTCTTGCCACATCGAAAGTTTAGTTAACCTCCCAATTTCGAGCATTCTCTACTATAGTGTCCCCCGCTCATCATTTGGATATATTGTTTATCTTCCAAAAAAAGGCCTTGATGAAAGTAATTTATGATTTGGCCAAGATCCAAACCATGATGAGGGATAGCATTGAGAAGTTCTTTATATCTTTCCCATACTGCAGCAAATTGTTAGCCCCAAGGTCTTTGACCTAATTTTGATGATAACTAAACCATACTTTATATCTAATGGCTAAGTGTTGTCTCCATAGATTTGTGAAGTCATATATCTTGTTGGAACTCTTCAACATATCCCAAGCAATTTAATGCGCTCAATTTCAATCAAGTTCAATCAAGCTCATGAAGTTTAATCCTTGAAGATCAACTTGAAGACAAGCTTATGAAGACCTTTTGAAGCCATGTTGCTCTTCTTGTGATTAAGAACTTATTGTAAGGCATCTCAATTGTTCAACATTGCCTAGCTTAAGAGAAAATCACTTTTAACTCATATTGCATTGGCATTTATACTTGAAAATGTTTTCAAACTTGCTCAAAAATGTTTTAGAACACCTAGTTAACTTGCTCAAGTGTTATAAGTTGATTTGGACTTAAGAATTTCGAAATATTGACATTACAACTTCTCTAGTCGACTAACACCTTAATCCTAGTCGACTATGTGAAGGTCAGAAGCAATGTTTTGAGAAATCTTAAGCTAGTCAACTAAACACCTTGGACTAGTCAACTAATGGTTCTCTAGTCGACTAAAACCCTTTTACCAGTCGACTAAGAGCAAGTCAGAAGTCATGTTTGAGAAGCAAAGTTGCTAGTCAACTAAGACCCTTCTTATAGTCGACTAATCGATCCGGAAAATTTTCTAAGTGAGTGTTTAAAGTTTCTAGTCGACTAACCATTTTGTTCCCAATCAACTAATAAACCCAGAAAAGGTTTCAAAGCTTTTTAACTTAGCTAGTCGACTAACACCTTGTACCCAGTCGACTAACCATATTGTCCTAGTCGACTAACGACTCTGCAACTTCAAAACGACTCTTTCTCTTTATAGCAAATCAAGCATTAAATGAACCTTAACCACTCCCATCTCTTCCAATCAGACTCTAGGGATTTCAAACAGCCATTTTGGCTCTTATTCATTATATATAGAGCCCTTGCTCTCATTTATGAATTACCTACAATATTCTTCTCATTTATTGAAATCATTTACTCTCAAGCAATTCATCATTCAAGCTTCTCTTTGTGAATCTCTTTGAGCTATATTTATTGAGCATTTGAGAAGCCATTAGTGTGCTTGTATTTATTACAAATCAGCTTGTTGAAGCATTCATTGTAATACTCCATCTTCATTTGTATTTATTGTGAGACTTAAGGGTTTTGTAAAACTCTTGTGGGTGAGTGTCTTCCACCTTTGAAAGAAGGCAGCTGTAATGGTTTCTCCACCTTGAAGGAGTTTTTGTTAGTGGATTAATCCTCTCGACGGAGTTCTTGAGGCGTGGATATAGACGGAGATCGAACTACGTTAAAATCTTCGTGTTTGAATCTCTCTAACTCAATCTCTTTCATTTCAAGTTATTTATTTGATATATTATTTGTTGAGTTATTGTTGAAGCTTGCATTCTAGTTATCTAAAGTTCAAGATTTCAAAAACTCTCTATCCCATTTTTAAATCATTTTTATTTGTCTATACTCTATTCACCCCCCAAGAGTATATTTTGGGCCAACACAAATGATTCGCCTGGTTTTTCAGAAAAGTTTTGAATTGCTCGCATGAGTCCATTGGTGCGCTCCGGAGGGAAAACTTTATCAAGAAATATTCTTTGCATATCACTCCAAGAATGAATTGAATTAGGGGTGAGAGCATGAAACCATAATTTTGCTCTTTCTTGTAGAGAAAATGGGAATAAAACCAAGCAAATAATGTGGATGGGCGATCCTGTAGAAAGGAACGCACTGCAAACATCCTCAAAATCTCTCATGTACGAATAAGGATTCTTAGAGTCGGAACCCTTGAAATTGAGGGAGACGAATCATCTCAGGTCTCATTGGGAAGTTGCCAGCTTTCGCTGGTAAAACTATACATGAGGGTGCTGTGGTTCTTTCCGATCTCAAAATTTCCCTTAGAGTTCTCCCTAAATTTGCCATAGGAATGGGAGTTCTCTATGTTGTTGGGCATGAGGATTGACATTACCCCTTCCTGCCACCAGGGTTGCCGACAGGACTACACCGTCACCTTGTCTTTGAGGGTCAATAGGCAACCCTTGGTCATTTATGTTTCTTTGAAATTGTTGATTTTTCATGTTCTCTATTGAAGGAGTGGAGGGTGAATTGAATAATGGTCTAGCTATTGGATTTTGCAGAGTTTGTTGAGATAGAATTCGTACAAGTCGGTGTTACTCATCACGAGTCCATACCGACATGCACCAATTTTACCTCAACAAAGATATTCACACGAATTATTTACAAAATGAATTTTGCACAAATTAAAGAGAGAGAGAAGAACTTACCGGACTTGTAATGCAAATACAAGTTACCACTAGCTCTTCTAGATCAATTTGAAACGCACGCCACTCCCCGGCAACGGCGCTAATTGCTTGAACTAAAAACGCGATGCTCAATAGAATCTCAAGCATAGGAATCCACAAGTCGTCAAGCAATAATATTAGGGAGTACCCAAGTCATATCCACATGGAGTGGAAAAGGTTCAAATGATCTTTATGAATTGCTAACCAATAAATGCAAAAGAAAGTATAAAATCATGGGGGTTTTTGAATGTTGTTGAGTGTGTGTGTGATTCAAATCACAAGAGTTAAATTCAAGGAAATTTAAGTAGTAGAGTTTTAGGGTTTCCACTCATCCACAACCAAGGAACAAGAATTACTCACTATGATTACTCATCTAGGATCCATTGATAAATGGTCTTTGATGGAAAGTTCAACTTTAAAAGCATTCAAGCAGCAAATCACTGAAGCTAATCAACCGATCAAGTCAATCTGAGCAAGATATCAAATCTGAAACCTCAAATCAGGGAAAGATATCAATTTAAGCAAACCGGTCACAACTTCACCAGATTTCCAGTCAATCAGACCCGACTTAGGTACAGCTTTCAAATTCAATCAGAGTTGACTATGTTATAACTTTTAAATTTGCTCAAATTACAGCTCCCAAACTTGATCAAATTCAAGATCAAGTGGGAAAAATGGATCAGGAACTATTCTCTGATCCCAAATGATGTCAATCGAGCTTCAAATCATAAAGAAAAATGAAGAAATTGCATTGAATTGAAGAAAAATGTACTGGAATTATGGAGAAATCAAGAGCAGAGATCTGGATGCTCTGTTTTAGATCTGAACAGATCTAAAATTTGTTAAAATGACATAAATCTGATTCTCTAACAATCAACCAGCTATTTATAGGCTCCTAACTAAAGCTTACTAGCATGACTAAAACAAAAACTACAAAGCTGTTACAAGAATTATAAAACAAACAAGCTCTAAAATAACAGTAGCTAACAGCAAGTTCAGTAGTCTTCAATAAGAGACTGTATCATGGGCTGGGGGGGAATATCCTTCCATTGTCTTCTGGTTCCATTCTTTTCGCTTGGTTTTGCATATTGCCTCCATTTTATTACACTTAAAATAAAATGCAGCTTCTTTCAATACAATGTGGTGTTAAGAAGGCATGTACCTTCATATTTTAAAGATCAAGGGAGCTTTTCAGGAAGGAATATCTCATTAGCATGCATATTTGGGGGCGTATATCCCCTATGCAATTTGCTTTTCAACACAAATGCACTTGTAGTTTTACTGAGTATCAAAAGATGGCAGCATTGAAGAGTGAATATGTATTCCAGTCAGCAATTTCATTACTTTTTCTATTCAGCAACTTATCTGCTAAAGCAACACATATACCAACCCCAATGTCTAAAGTGTGATGACACTTGTTGTTTCTTGAGCCATTGCATAACACATGCTTACATGAGGCGTAATTCAAGAATAAAGTGTCAAGCATGAGGTGTCGATGTACTCTTGCCTTTCTTGCCACATGGCAAGGTGAGTGCTTGTGACCCAAATTCTGGAGATGCGCTAAAATGCCAATTCTAAGAATTCTAGGGAATGTCATGACCAGCTTAACTGGCCATGCGGCGAGGTGCTTGATGTGATTGTCATCCAAACTTTGGTAATGTGCTGCCAAGCCCATACCAACAATTCTAGTGAACGCCATGACATGCTTAAAGTTTATCAACACTTATTTTGAAGAGTCCCAAGTGTGAGCCATATAACTTTTGGTGTCAAAAAGTCGAAGTAAGTTCTTATCTTTCTTGAAGATAATTAGGCTAGGACTAATACAGTGAGTCTGTTGAAGAAGCAAACACAATTAAAGGAACCAAAGGCTGGCATTCAAATATGCCATAAAAACTTTAAACAGACTTTTGAGATTAGTGATAATATGTTATGAATGAATAGGTAACATCGCATCCCTCATCTAGTTTTCCATGCAACAAATAGAACCTGCTCCTTAAAATTATAGAAATCTATGAGCAAAAGCTTGCACACAAATTGAAATGTTCATTATTAATGGAAGAACTTGGAAAATTTCCTTACTCGGTCACCAAGTCAGTGATTCCTTTATAAGTTATATTCCGAGGCATATTAACAGCATTCATCACAACCTGAAAAGAAAATTTTATAAAATAAAATAAAAACAAATTATGAGCAATCACAGGGAGAAGATTGACAAACTAAAGTACTCCAATGATTAGCAAAAGACCACTTTGATTGCAAATCGCGGATAAAGGACAGCAATTAAAGAGAAACAATCATGATCCATGTGAGTCATCATATGTTTTGGAGCAATCACATAGCACTGACTTTTTGCCCACAGACATTTTCCTACTAAGATGGCCATAACTTCCTCGTGTCAATTTGTTTTGAAACTGTTGGAAGAGAAATATAATGAATCCTCATTATTCAATAAAAAAGAAGATACAAGACTATTTATAAATGTCTAATTGTTACACGGTCTTGGGTAGAACTCAACCCCAAAAGCTAGCTCAAGAGGTGAGGGAGCCCTCACGCTTATATACAGCACGTTACTTTCATACCTAGGCGATGTGGGACTTCGCTTCACACCTTCCCTCACACGCAGCATGCTCACTCTGCAGCACCTACCCATCCCTCGGTATGCCAATTCTGATACCATGTTACACGATCTTGGGTAGAACTCAACCCCAAAAGCTAGCTCAAGATGTGAGGGTGCCCTTATATACAACACATTACTTTCATACCTAGGCGATGTGAGACTTCGCTTTACACCCTCCCTCACGCGCAATGTGCTCACTCGGCAGGACCTGCCGCGTGCAAGCTAGGGACACGCACCCTACCCATCCCTCGGTATGCCTTCTCTAATACCATGTTACACGGTCTTAGGTAGAACTCAACCCCAAAAGCTAGCTCAAGAGGTGAGGGAGCCCTCATGCTTATATACAGCACGTTACTTTAATACCTAGGCGATGTTAGTATGAGAGCAGGCATACCGAGGGATGGGTAGGGTGCGTGTCCCTGGCCAGCACGCGGTGCTGCTGAGTGAGCACGCTACGCGTGAGAAAGGGTGTAAAGCAAAGTCCAACATCGCCTAGGTATGAAAGTAATGTGTTGTATATAAGCGTGAGGGCACCCTCACCTCTTGAGCTAGCTTTTGGGGTTAAGTTCTACCCAAGACCGTGTAACACTAATAACCTTAGTATTAAGAAACTACTAAACTATTCAACTATTCATACTAAAAGACAAGCAACCTTTACTAAAAAATATATTTATAAAATTATACACACCCACCCCCTCAGAAAAGAGAAGAAAAAAAAAACTCATGATGTAAGGCCCCGAGAGCATCGGGAGTTTTTCATGCAGAAAACGAAACATGCAGAGGTCTGAGTCTTAGTGAAGAAATCCGGAAGTTGCAAAAAGAAGAGACAAATGGAAGAGAAATAGTGCACAGCTAGAGATGATGACGAACAAAATGGCAATCAATCTCAATATGCTTCGTCCACTCATAAAAAACAGAAATACAGGCAATTTGAATAGCACTCTTGTTATACAATATAGCGGAGTGTGAGAGGAACAAGAGATGTCCAAATCAAATAAAAGCTAACAAAGCCAAAGAATTTCTTTAGTAGCCCGAGCCATAGCACAATATTAAGCCTCAGCAGTAAGACGAGCAACAACGGAATGTGTCTTACTCTTCCAAGAAATAAGAGAATCACCAAGAAAAGCACAATAACCAATAGTGGACTTGCGATAAGTGACATCACTGGCCCAATCAGCATCGGCATATTCTGAAAAATACTAACTCCGACATAATGCAAGATGAGTAATAATGCAGCCCAATGACAATGAATAGTGAAGCACCAAAACAAATTGACTAACAACATGAACAACATAGGTAATATTTGATCTAGTCATAGTAAGATAGACCAAACACCAACAAGTTCATTGTACAAAGTGGGATAATCTAGAGGAACACCATTAGAAGAATAAAACTTATAAAAAACCTCAAAAGGTGTATCAACAACTTTATCATCAGTAACCCAAGCATGATAGATGAGCTCATTAGCATACTTAGATTGTGACAAAAGATAACCCTTAGGAGAAAAAGAAACCAAAGAAATTGCGGAGAGGGCTCAAATCTTTCATCTGAAACTCAAGAAAAATAATATGTTTCACTTCTAATGGTGCCTCACGTGGCTCACCGATCACCTCCTCGCCTTATTCTCGCTAGCGAGTTTGCAAATTGGGTTAGTGAATAGAAGAAATTAAATATTAAATCTTGAGATTTTTTTTATTTGGCTTAATTTGAGGTGAATTTTGTTAAATTTCCAACCTAAAAGCCTAAACTTGTAGGTGGAGGGCCCAATACAGGTATATGAAGCTACAGCAAGCCTTTTATTTAGGAGATGTGGAATAAAGTGGATTCTATTCTTCTACAACTTTTGAATTTTTTGGAAAACAAAAGCAATTAAAATGGACTCAAATTTTAATTTTCTTCTATGTTTTCAGTTTTCTTGGCAATTTAATGAAATTGATTTCGACCCTCTTTTTTTAACTGCAAATGGATTGATAGCCTATGTTCATATGACTGGATTGCTGATTTGCTGAGAAGTTTAGCCTCTAATAGACTTTTTTGTGATTTTTTTTATATTGTTACTATCAATTAGAAACAATAACTTTGCAGAAGTCAATCTACTTTAATTTATAAAATTAAAAAACATTAATATCGATCAAAAAAAAAAATCCCAGTCTCACATTCATTTTAGGTATAAACCTAGAAATTGAACACTATCATTATTTCATTTAAGATACTTTCACCCCATATAATTCAAACTGATCCTCTCACATTAAGAAAGCATTCTTGACATCAAACTGAAAAAAGAGCCACTGGCGGACTGCAACAACATATATCAATATAAGAACACTAATCATATTAGCAACTACAGCGAACTTCTCCTCATAATCAACCTGATACTCCTGTGAAAATCCTCTTGGAACAAGCCGAGCTTTATAATGCTCAAGAAAACCATTAGAACTAGTCTTCACCTTATAAACCCAGTTACAACTAATAAGATTCTTACCATCAGGTAATAGAACCAACTCCCGAGTACAAGTCTTATCAAAAGTAGTCAATTCATCTTGCATAATCCAATTGGGATCAATACAGGCTTCTTGATAGGAATAGGGTTCAAAATAAGAATGAATAGCAGCAAGAAAAGAACGATAAAAAGAAGAAAAACGAGTATTAGAAAAACAAGGAAGACGACATTAAGGGGGAGTTGATTCCTTAATCTGCTTGTACTATGCCCACATGATAGTGTTTGCCCACACGACCTACATAGCTAAGGTCGCTTAAAATACACCACCACGTGGCCATGTGGACAAATAGGAGCTAGCCACCTACATCGGCGACTTGCTCAGTAGGAACAGCCGAGACTCAAAAGGACTATTGAAATAAGCAAAAATGTATTAAGAATCTTGAAACATTGGGACCCCAAGGGCGCGAGGGTGTGTCAGTTGACCTAGGGGAAACCCTGTGACGGCAAACAGAGGCTTGGATCAAACCCCTACTTCTACGTCAACCTACATTCCATACTACCCTCATAGATAACTCGCTACCTAGCATGATTAAAAGGCGAGTCCCATGGCCTAATACCATGGCATATGCCTAACATAAGGGTCATAAACCTCAAGGATTCAACCTACCCCCTCGAGTTCCCCACTTCGACAAGGTTACCCACCTCAAGATATCTCCTTCAGTATGAGACCTACTATATTTTTTCCTCAAATGTGCCTAAGGCACTGCATCCTGACACTATATGCCTACCTAGGTCAATGGCAAGGCCTAGAGAGCTTGACCTTGAGCTTGGTGTTAGGATATGGTGAGGATTGGGGTACCTTGAGGTGAGGTTGTTGGCTATCAACCTCACCTTTCGCGATGGCTTGGGGGGTGTTGTTTAGAAGATGGGGTGGAAGATAGCTAAGGTATGGACATTCCCTCGAAGTCGAGGGAGGGAGGGGTAGTCCATTACCTTAGGCTTCTTGAGGCTAAAATGAAGATCACGTGCTCCTACAAACTTGGCAAGTGCGGTGCACTTTATGGATTGCAGGGAGTGTGAATGCATGCAAATTCCGACATCTTGCAGAAATAGATCTCATAGGTTATAGATATCTATCATGGCTCTGAGTGGGGGTACTGTCCTACCTCAAATCTTGGGGGGTAGGGAGATAGGGGTACATACATGCATGCAACAATGCCAAGGCTCAGAACATTGCAATTAGCTCAACTCTGCAGCCCTAGTTACCACCGGGTAAACAACCCTACTTGCGAGTTTTGCTTGCAAACAATAGGCACAAAGCAAATTAACTAGAAAAAGTAGTTCCCAGCAAGAGTACAAAAATAAATAAATTAGGGCGGCCCTCATAGGAAGGAAATCCACCTTTGCCAATCAACCAAGGTCAATCACCCTTTTCAACTAAAAGAAAAGAATGTAATTCCATGAGATCGCCTTCTGTTTTTTAAATCCCATAAATCAAGTCACAGGTATCACCTTTTGTTAAGATATTAGATTATGTTTCTAGTTCTAACTTCCTTTGAAACCACACCTAACTTCTACTACCCTAATCCCAAACATTTTGAAAACAGTAAAGTTGGTATGGTTTGTATGCTCTATTGAAATATCCCCAATCATGATCAACTAGGATTTCCAAAAGAGCATTCACCAAAGTTGAGGTTAACCACATCTTGAGGAAGAAAAATTAAGGGCTGATGATTAGTTTATGTCTTCAAACAGAGTAAGAGATTTCCTGTCAATCCCTCATCTTGATACCCATTATGATACTTCAAAGTATGCATTATTTTAAGATTTTATCATATATGTATACAAAATAAGTAAGTATACACACACACACACACACACATATATATATTTAGAGAGAGAGAAAACCTCAGCACCGGTAATAGCAGCGGTCTCGACCACTTGGATAAGCTGATTGGGTGGAATTGGTCCAGTTGATTGGGCACCCATTTTGGGATACTGTTTCTGATTGGGAATCTCAGATAACACAGCTCTTGTGCAGAGTGTTCCTGTTCTTGTGGATATGTCGTCGTTGTTGTTGTTGTTGTTGAATGATCGAGTCGTGCGAGACCCATGATGTTGGAGGCCACAATTCTTGCCGAAACTCCATGAAAGAGACTGAGTTGTAAGATTGAATGAAAAAATGGATGTGCGTATTTGAGAAAAATTCTGAGGAACGTGTGTAATTGCAGAAGAGACCATCATCGATCTGACCATTTCAAGAGAAAAGAGACGGTCCCGTTCGATTTCAACTCAGTCTCTCTTTCTCACTCAAATCACTGATGAAGTTTTGAGCTTACCGTGTACTGCTAGCGCCACAGATTTGTTCTGTGTGAGATGACGTGTGATTATGTGCGTCTTGTGTCCAAACCCAAGCCCAAATTTTTATTGCATTATATTTGTTAAAATGCACATTTTTATTTTTTATTGCATGATCAAATCATCATTCATTGGCCAACCAATACCCTTTTTGGACAAAAGTGAAATATACGATGATATTTTATTGGTGTCTAATGAACATTATGTAATGTCTAATAATTCATGTTGAAACATGTCTATATATTTAGTTGGGTGACTGAAAATAGTAAAATGTTCAATTAGTACTATTTGAACATTAAGTGATGTTCAATATCACAAGTCTGAACAAAAACACGAACCAAAGTTTTAAACAAATTTAAACAAATTTAATCATACTAAAAAAATGGAAATTTTTTTTTGTTGAAATCCTCCCAGATGACTAGTCCATAGTCCATTGATTAACAAATATTCCTCTTTTTTCTTTTTTCTTTTTTCTTTTTTTATTAGAGTTTTTAGGAAGTTATTATGAGAGTGTAAAAGTGCGTGAGAATAGAATTTATAGAAAAAATATGAATGTATGAAAGAAAAGGTGGGTGCAATATATATATATAAAAAACAGCGATCAGTTGCAGTCCGGACTACAAATAGACTGCACGGCCATTTGGCAGTGTTCCGGTGGTCGGTTCCAAATTCCGACCGTTGGATATGATGCTCACTCCCTGCATGCCACGACTACAAAAAATCATGTCGATCCGATGGTCGAAATTTTGTAAAACCAGCCTTAAGCAGACTGAAATTACCAAAGACTATATATATATATATATATATATATATATATAATTAAATTTTCTCTTATGAGGAGCTCCTTATTTTAGCTTAGGCCCACCTTACGCAAGGTTGCATAAGGTCCCCTCCATATGGTCAGTTTTATATGACAGTTCGTAAAACTGACCGTTGGATTATATGTCCATCTTTTGTATGTCATGCATGGAAAAAATCACAGTGATCCGACGGTTAGTTTTTGAAAAAAGTCGTCGTGAAAATATGCAACTCATTTGTTCTTCAATATATCACAATTTTTTTAACGTAGATTTTTTCAAAAACCAACCGTCAGATCACTGTGATTTTTTGCAGGCATGACATACAGAAGACGAGCATATAATCCAACGGTTAGTTTTACAAACTGTCATATAAAATTGGCCATATGGAGGGGACCTTACGCAACCTTGCGTAAGGTGGGCCTCATAATAGCATTTCTGTATATATATATATATATATATATATAATTAAATTTTCTCTTATGAGGAGCTCCTTATTTTAGCTTAAAGTAAGGAGCTAACTGTAGAGTCACCTGTGATGAAAATTTTGGAAAACTGACCGTTGGATTAGATACCCCTATAATGTATGTCATGCCTGCCAAAAATCACAATGATCCAACGATTAGTTTATGAGAAAACTGACTGTGAAAAATTACGATTTTTTTTGTTCTTTAAAATGTTATCATTTTTTGGCAGTCAGTTTTCTCATAAACTAACCGTTGGATCACTGTAATTTTTGGCAGGCATGACATACATTATAGGGGTATCTAATCCAACAGTCAGTTTTCCAAAATTTTCATCACAGGTGGCTTTACAGTTAGCTCCTTACTTTAAGCTAAAATAAAGAGCTCCTTATAAGAGAAGCTCTATATATATAATATTGTCCTTAATAGTAATTTTACATGTGGGTACAATAGTAATAAAAAAAAAAGGGGGGGGGGACGCAATACACCTTTTACTAAAGGCAGCCCATTTTCTAAGTACAACTCACCCATTTGTATTTTTACTAAAGACAGTACAATAAAAATTTAATAAATATACCCATTTTACCCTTTACTAAATACAACTCATTGCATAACAAAAATACTATAAGCAACCCATTATAGATCAGAATTTATCAAATGATCATAGTACCCCCAACACCATGAAAGAGCATCTTAAAGATGTTAGTTTGAAGTTTGTACTCACCCTAAACACTTTCGTTTTAGGTTTGTTTGTATATTATTGGTAAACATTATATTTGGAATAAACTTGCTTCAAAACATCAAAAGTAGTGTTTTATAATTATTATGGTATGATGATTTTATGAAGAAAAAAAAATCATGTTTCGATCGGAAAATTGAAAAAAAAAAAAAATTATGTTCGTGTTCGCATTCAAACTGGTACATCTGAATATGAAGCTTTAGTATTCAGTTGTGGAAAACCGAATATGAAGCTTTAGTATTCAACTGTGGGAAACCGAATATGAAGCTTTGGTATTTAGCCGTGGGAAACCAAATATCATTACACATATTTAGCTGTAGGAAACCGAATGTATTCTTTTTTTTTCTTTTCTTTTTTTATAATTAAGTAGAGGACCTAACCAAAAAAAAAAAAAAAAAAAACTACATTCGGTTTCCTACAGCTGAATATGTGTAATGATATTCAGTTTCCCACGGCTGAATACTAAAGCTTCATATTCGGATGTACTAGTCTGAATGCGAACACGAACACATAATTTTTTTTTTCAATTTTCCGATCGAGACATGGATTTTTTTCCATAAAACCATTATACCATAATGATTATAAAACGCTACTTTTTATGTTTTGAAGAAAGTTTATTCCAAATAATATGTTTACCAATAATATACAAACAAACCTAAAACGAAAGTGTTTAGAGTGAGTACTAAAAGGAAATCGATGGAAGGATTCGCAGCGGAAGACTTGCAACAAAATTTTTTGAAACAGTTGAATCCTCTATCAAAATCCAGCAGGATTTCGATTAAACATCGGATCATGAATTTGCAAAGTAGGAATATATATAAACAACTTTAATGCATACTTACTTGAACCTCATTTGTTTTAGCGATTGTCGAATCCTAGTTTCAAAAGTATAAAGCCTCCAAGGTATCCACACGAGCACAAAACCTTGAGAACTCTTGCAACTAATCAACACTTGATGAGAAGCAAACTTGAGAGGCTTGTGGGGATTTCGGGTAGGAGAGAGAGAGTAAGGGAATCGCGGCCCTAGGGTTTCTCACTCTATTCTTAGCCTCCACAATAGGATGAGCTAGGTTACTTAGTGCTAACTTGACCTTGCACCTCCTTTTATAGAAAATATTCCCCTTATTTGCTATTTGACCCCTCCCTTATTAACTATTAATAAGAATGATCAAATTAATAACAAATAGGAATATTGTCCTCTCTTTAATTCAAAAGACTCTCTTATGCCCTTAGTGTGTGTGACCCTTTGGGCACACTCCAACCTGAATATCAACCAAAATCTGTTTAACAACTATTTGTAGCATTTATGATATTGTGTTAAGTATATTATCTTTATTTATATGAGTTCCCATATTTTTTAAATATTATACTCATATATAATCTCTCATAAAATCAAGTTTTTGAGAGATTAGAATTCCTACAATGATTATGGAATTCATAATACTATGCTTAGTATTTAAAGTATGTACTTTATCAAGAAAGGTAAGAATAATCGATGACTTTATTGCTCCCACTTGCCTTTTTGAAACAGGTATTTTATGTATTAAACTTTTAATAACATAAAATTCTCTTTTGATGTTTCACTAAGGAATGGTTCTCAACCATTGTGGAAACATTGATTTCCAATAACTCTTTATTTAAGAAAACACAATTTTAAAGTTTATTTGAAATATCTCATAATGCAAATAATCTTCAAAATTTATAGTTTAACATATTTAAAGTCTATAAGTGATATAAAGTATTCAAACTAAAATATAATGTTTATACATCTTATGTATTATCTTTTCAATCTCCTTATTAAATAAGGTGGTGGGTTCATTTTAAATAATGAATCAGAATTCATTTATTAATTGTGAACCTCTATAGTTGAATTATTATATCTATTCATTCAATGTATTTATAAAGAATAAAGAACTTTAAATCAATTGCTAGAAATAATCCAAAATATCGAATATTATAGATAAACTGTTTTAAATAAATAGAGTATTCAAAACAAAATAAAACTTCAAAAGAAGTATTTATTACAACTGGTAATAATAATAAGAGTTCTTAAAAATTCTAAATAAACTAATCAAGAATCAAGCTTTAATGTCAAAGGCAGCAACTCTTGATCCTTTCCAAACATAGTGAGTTCGATGTCTACTCGACCTTTTGCTTCCCTTTGTCTCCTACATATAATTACATTGTACAAGAAAAACACAATTAGGTATCACATATTGTTGTCCCAAATATATAATCCTAGAGGGGGTGAATAGGGTATATGGCAAACGTTTGCAATTAATTACTAAATACAATTAGAGTTCAATTACAAGTAGTAGAAACAATTAAAAAAAATGCAAGTAATTGAAAGAGAGAACAGAAGAAAAATAAACACAACGATTTTAACGAGGTTCGGACTTTGCCTACTCCTCGCCTTATGCCTCAGCGCAAGGATTTCAAACAATTTACTAAGGATTAACTCCTTCAAGGTGGAGAAACCTTTACACGATCTTCTTTATCCCAGGTGGAAGATCCTCACCTAAGCTCACAAAGAACTTCACAAATGTTCACTAAGAACCCCCAAAATGTGCTCACAAAGAACACCCCTACAAGTCTCACAAAGAGCACTTGAATCAATACAAGAATACAAGAGTAGGTGTTTACAATAAATGCTTCAAATAAGCTGATTTACACAAGTATAACACAACTAATGGCTTCTCAAATGATTGACTAATATAGCTCAAGAGTTTGGTAGAGAGAAACTTGAACAATGAGTGCTTTCACAATGAATGATAATAATTAGAGTTGTTATGTTGTGAATAAATGAGGAACTAACCTCTTTGTGGACACCCCATTTTTACCATTTATTTCTACCATATGTCCATGCAAATGATCAACTAGAACAACTGATCATTGGGTGAGGAATTGGCCTTGTAAAGACCAAATTGACCAAATTGCCCTTTGCTGAGGAAAATGACAATTCATTATTTCATGTGTACATTTGGATTGGAATCAACCCATTTGTATTGCATTCGACTTTTGAGGTGTTTTAGAACATCCCTGTAAATTTTCATGGCATTCTGATGAGAGCTCGATAGGTAATTAGGGTTTTTGCGACTTGAAGGGCATTTTCGTCCTTTTTATCGTATAATTTCCGAATGACCTCCGAATTTGAAACGGATTGTTTCATGAGGTTTATGTGGATGTGGGGAGTGTATTTGGTGTGTCAATTGAGCCTTTGAATGGTTGGGATGGATTCTCCCAAAATCGATCCCACGGGTAAGGATGAGCTGAATTAGGGTTTCGATCAAATTGACCGTGAATTGGTCGTTTTCACCAAAACAAAAGATTTTCAAAACATGTTGTTAAGTACCAATTTCATGTTGAAACCATGTTTTTAGAAGTGGTGCAAGCCTAATTGATCAATTTTACAAAACAGAGAATGGTCATATGACCAATTTTGGCATAACCGGGTCAATTGGCTAGCTTTTTGCTAAATCCCTTGACCATGGTCAATTGATTTTAACCCAAAAACATTCTAAAAATGTGGAGGATCAAAACACGGTCGTTTTGAGCCCTGAACCATCGGATTTGGATCAAATTTGACCAAAATATGGCCAAAATTCGAAAACCCTAAAATTGGGGAACACAATTGGGAAAGTCAGCATGGTGACCGTCCTAGCTAGGACGGCCAACCGTCCAGCTAGGACGGCCAACCGTCCATGCCTAGGACGGCTATCAGCTTGCTCGAGCCAATTTTGCCATTTTGGAAAATTTGACTTATTTTGGCCGATTTGATTTGATTTTTTGGCATAAATTCGAAGGGTTTCAGCTTTCAAACCCTAGAGAGATTCATTCTAAGCCCTAGGATCGTTTTTTAGAGGGATTAATCCTAGCCATTCAAGGTTTTGAACCCTAACCCTATATATGTTGCATTATGAGAGGTTCAAAGGGAGGAAATTTTTAGGGTTTTTTTTTTTAGAGGAGGCTACAGATTTTGGAGGCTCTTCATTCTTACACCATTGAAGGAGTAAGAACTCAAGGCTAGGAGCTTGGAGGAGGCTAGCCAAGAAGGAGATCGAAGGGTAAACCCTTAACTTTGACCCTCATTTTCATGGTTTCTTACATAAGTGTATGAGGCTATGTTGTAAGTCCTCTTGATTTTCATATGATATGAATTCTCTCTTCTTTTTCTTTCTACTATGAGTATGTTTAACATGATAGAAGTAGTTTTATTATTACGCTATGTGTGTATGCATGTTAGGGTTAGCTTCTTGTGATTTTATGTAAGTATGCATGCTAGGGTTAGCTTTGTCATGATCTTATATGTAGATGCATGGTTAGGACTAGTTTTATTGATATTTTATGTATAGATGCATGATTAAAATTAGTTTTATTTTCATTCTATGTGAGTAAGCATGATTAGGGTAGTTTTTATCATTATTTTATGTGAGTATGCATGTTAGGGTTAGGTTTTCTTGTTATTTTATGTTTAGCAATCATGATTAGGGTTATTTTTTATTATGATTTTATGTGGTTAAATAGGTTTAGGATTAGTGAGTTTTATCGTGATTTTATGTATGTATGCATGAGTAGGGTTAGATTTGTTGTTATTTTATGTGTAAGCATGTTTAGGATTAGTGAGTTTTATCATGATTTTATGTATGCATGTTAGGGTTAGTTTCTTGTGATTTTATGTGTGTAAGCATGCTAGGGTTAGTCTTTGTTATGATTTTATGTTTAAGATGAGTCCATTGTTATTATTTCGTGTATGCGAGCATGTTTAGAGTAAAGGTTAATATATTCATGTTGTTATTTGAATCTCTAAATGTTTGATTGATGGTATTAATGATGATATGAATGTGTTAATATGTATTCTTGACATGTGATGAATTGTGAGTCATTTGTTATGCTTTTTTATGATTATTTGAACACTTGATATTGATTTGATTGTTTGAACATAAAAATTGTGTACGAGGGAGCGTGCAAAGGTAAGATTCTCCCCTTGTGTTTAAACTAATTATTTAAGCATATTTTTGTGTAGTTTTTGATATGTTTTGCATGGTAAATTAGTCAAGCATATTAGATTGTATGCTAGGGTGTTTATTTGATGTTTTTATGGATTAAAAATGGTTTTTTAAGTTACTTTAATTATGTATTCAAATCTGTCCAGATTTGAATACATGGTTTAAAGTGGTTTAATTAATTAACATTTTTAAGCCATATTTTGCATGATTTTATTAGTAGTTTCATAGTATATTCATGTAGAAAGCATGTTAGGACATTTTCACATTTTTATTCTTTGTTTTCATGATTTTTAGAGTGGTTAAAGGTTAATGCTCAAATCTGTCCGGATTTGTTTATGCCTTTAAATCACTTCTAAAAATTATTTTAGGGCCAAATCCAACTTAGAAATATGCTTAGGATCACATAGTTTGATTAGTATGCATTTAGGAACATTTTCATGCATGATTAGAATTGATTTTGTGAATGTTTGATTAATTTAGTTAAATTACAGCATGCATTTGCATTAGTATGTTAGGGTTTTTAGAAATACTTTAGGGCTAGTTAGAGACCCTAGGCTAGGAAGGTCACTTGACCTTCCCTAGGAATTTCCTTTGTTGTAAAAGTCACACTCTGATTTGAATATTTTGATCAATTTGAGAGTCAACCTTCGAGATATTTATAAAAAGATTTTTGATGCAATATTTATGAAATAAACATGATTTTTTATGAGATATTTGATTATTAAATGATTTTCAAAAAGATTTGAAATGTTTTAAAGATTTTTACTTTGGAATGAAATTCCTCCCATATGATTTGTTTTCTTGAAAATCTTTGAAAAAGATTTTTAATTGGAATTGAATTCTAAAGATAAGAATTGTTTTAGAATATTTGGATTTTAGGAAAGTCTTTTAATTTGAAATTATTTCAAATAAATGATTTTAAACAAACAAAAACTCTCGAAGTTAGAGTCTTGAATTAGGTTGAAATACCTTTGATGATGTGGTCGATTACAATAGGAGAGTCCTAGGGTAGTCGAACTACGTGGACTTTGATACTTGCTAGGTGATACTAGTAAGTTACGTAGGCGCTAATAGGGCTCAAGTCCGCCCTAGGATGCCCGTAGGGTGTCCTAGGTTCTTAGGGTTTGTTTGTATTTTTTATTATTATTAATATAACTAATATAGATAATGCATTTATATCACTATTTTTTTGGTTGATTAGATTATTTAGGATTGTTTGCATTAAGGATTTAAATAGCCTAAATAAATTAGAAGTCCTTTAATTAGGGCGAGGTGGGTGCCTACAAGTGAAAGCTTGGAACCTTCCCACGTCGTAACCTAGCCCCCGGATCCAACTCTGGTTTGTAGACTGTCTTTTCATTGAAAATGGAGTTTGTTTTGTTTTAAAATAAAACATTTTAATGGTTTCCTTATTCCTTAAAAATAAGGTGGCGACTCCTTTGTTTGATTTCTAAACCCCTCTAATCACATCGCCCGGTGATGATGTGGACTCACACCACCTAAAGCCCCGTCCACGAGGCTGGTCCACAGAACTGGCGACTCCACTGGGGATGTCGAGGGCTAAACTTCATTGATTTAATTGGGCTATTTAATTTCTTAAATTAATTAAAGTCAACCACTTGCATTTGTGTGACTGCATATCATTTTAGTTATATTAGCTGCATGTCATTGTGTGATAGGACGATGTTGCCTTGCCAAACGATGGTCTAGTCCTGATCCCTGTCTCCACTCGACACTAGGGCAATCATGATGAAGCCATCAACCTATTGTCAAGTACCCTTCGGGGTATATCAATGACCAATCAGTACTGTTTGACCCACGCGGCACGCCATGTGTCACATGTGGTTAGGTATATGGATTGGTCTGCAATAGGAACCTTTGAACCCACCTTTTGCATTAGTCCATGTAGACAGCCAAGTAGGACACTCTACCCTACAGTGCTTGCACACACCTGTTATGCTGCCGAAATTTTGACACACAATTGTACTGTTATGCTGCCGAAATTCCTTTTGGTATTTAACTGTACCGTTATGCTGTCGAAATTTACCCTTGACACATACCTACGCCGTTATGCTGCCAAATTTCTTTTAGCACATAATTGCGTCGTTATGCTGCCGAAATTGTCCCAATTTGATGTGAGCCTTGTTTGTGAATGCTAGAACTTAGGGATATGTACCCTTGGATAAACTTTGATATTTTTAATATAG